>JAQOTM010001698.1:0-30045 GCA_029168755.2 Tillandsia fasciculata
CCACATATAGAGAAGAACGGAAATCAATAGATTAATTCTATGTTTCTTCATCTATATTGATTGATTTGATTCTAGGTTTTCCATACTCACATTTTGAGTAGAATCAAATCAATGAATACTTAGATGGTATTTCCGATCTATTTCTAATCTAAGTATTCGGCGGATCATCACCACCCAAAAACAACGATTTACCCCAAATCGGCGCGTGGACTCGCGTGGCCTTGTGGATTCAAGGTGCAACCGCTCTCGTGGATTCGGAGCGAGGTACGTTCGTGGATTCGAAGCGTGCCATTGGGTGAAGACCGTGGATTCGGTCGGACGTCGTGGACTCGACGTTGGACGCTGTGGATTCAGCGTTGGGCGCGGATCGTGGATTCGAGAAGCGTCGTGGAGCGAGCGGAGAAGATCTACTAGGAGCGTATGGTAAAAGGTTGAGTCGTCTGTGAGTACGTTATATCACCTTGTACGTGTGTTAATTCTAGTGGATTTCGCCGTGTTATCGGTCCCGTGGTTTTTTACTCCGGTTTGGAGTTTTTCCACGTAAAAATCTTGCGTGTTCTTTTATTTTTCCGCATTGGGTTTTATTGCGCAATGATTTTTTGAGTGTTTATTGTTTACACCTATTCACCCCCCTCTAGGTGTTTTTTCCCCTATTTAGATCCATATTAGTATAACCCAACAAGTGGTATCAGAGCGGGAATAGGGTTGTAAACAATGGTTGAAGGTGGAAACATCAATCGACCCCCTTTCTTTGATGGAACAAATTATGCGTACTGGAAAGTGCGGATGAAAGCCTTTTTAATTTCCATCGACGAAAGGGTGTGGCAATCAATTGAATTAGGATGGTCTAATCCAACTGAAATTTTAGATGATGTTCGCACCTTAAAACCTAGGTCGAAATGGACCAAGGAAGAGATAGATTCATCTTCTTACAATGGCAAAGGAATTAATGCTCTATTTAATGCTTTGTCACAAACAGAGTTCTCTCGCGTCTCGGCATGTGAGACTGCGAAAGAAATCTGGGATGTTCTTCAAGTTACGCATGAGGGAACTAACCTTGTGAAGATTCAGAAACTGCAAATGCTTACGAGCAAGTTTGACTCTATCTCTATGGCAGAGAATGAATCTTTCACTGACTATTACACACGATTGCAAGACATCGTAAACTCATGTGCTAACTTGGGAGAGAAGATTCCAGAATTTAAAGTTGTAAGAAAAATTCTAAGAACTCTTCCTGAACGATTTCGCCCGAAGGTCGCAGCCATTGAAACAATTAAACACCCGGACGAAATGCGTGTAGAAGAATTAGTAGGTGCTTTACAAACTTATGAAATGACATTTCCTACTAACTATTCTTCTGGAAAGGCATCCTCTTCTAAGTCTTCAGGTTACGCATTGAAATCAACTAAAGAAGAAGACGCGGATTCATCCTCCTCGGACGACGACGAGAACCTTTCTATGGAGGACTTTGAGAAGCAGCTCGCTCTCTTGACAAGGAAGTTTCGCCGCAACTTTCGAAGGGGTAATTCAAGCAAAACTCCATCCTTCGGAAAGTCGAAGAAAGGCAAGGGTTCTTCAAGTTACAAGTCAAGAAAGCAAGAGAACTTCTCAAAGGATAAGAAAAGTTCAGAGGGACAAGTTCAGTGCTTCAAATGTCGAGGCTACGGCCACATTGCAACGGAGTGTCCCAACAAGAATCCGGCAAAGAAGAAGGCGATGCAAGTCGTTACTTGGGATGACAACTCCACGTCAAATGAGTCATCCTCAAGTGATGAAGAAGACAACGCGACAGCTTTCCACGCGTCCACTACATCTTCACCCTTCATGTGCTTAATGGCAAGTACATCCGATTCCATGTCCAACTCCTCTGTTGAAAAGATTGCAACGGACGATGAATCGAGAATTCTGAAGGTGAAGATTTTGCTCTTGCCTACCATAAGCTTTTGAGGGATTCAAAGAAACTGGCTAAGCAAAACAAGGGGTTGAAAGGGAGATTGCAGGATCTCGAAGAAGAAGTAAAAAGGGTAACCTCTCTCTCAACCGATCTTGAAGTGGAAAGGGATAATCTGATTAAAGCAAATGTTTCCCTTCAAGAGTCCAATGAGCATTTCGAGAAAGAATTGAGAAATGGTGAACAAAGCGAATTACTTCTTGAAGCTCTACGGCGAGGCTCGACAGGAAAAATGGAAATGACGGAGACCATACGCCAACTAAAGGATGACTTAAAGAGATTTTCTTCTGGAAGGAGTAAGTTGGACAGACTTCTTGGTCTTGGTCAAACAAATAAGTTCGGCCTCGGATACACTCAAACTGGAGACATTCCAAGTTCGAGTGGGACAGTTTTGTGCCTCAGTCGGTATCTCCTCCTCCGACACCGGAATTCACGACAAGCAACGACAACAAGCCTACTTCATCCTCTTCGGATCGTCAAGAACTAAGGTATGTTTTCGTTGTGGCATTTCAGGGCACATAAGGAGAAATTGCAAGACGGGAGCCAAACGCACACCTCAAGCACCTCTTGCAATGACTACCAAAAGGTGATTCCTCAGAAATCAATGCAAATCATTTGAAGGAAAAGAGCCTTGGTAGTTCACCGCTCAAGACGACATCATCAAGGAGCAGCAATCTTCAAGCAAGACGCTTTCACCTAGGAGATCAACTTCACGACCATTACCGACGCATTCCAAAAAGGTTTGGGTGCGCAAAGGTGAAATTTTCCCTTGTCTTGTTACCAATGTTTCCTTGCATGCATATGATAGTTCGTCTTGGTATCTGGATAGCGGGTGTTCCCGTCATATGACCGGTGACAAAAACTGTTTTCAAACATTTGAGAAAAACTCCGGAGGACTTGTTGTTTTCGGAGATGGTCGGTCTTCCAAAATTGTTGGAAAGGGAACGGTAGCTATTCCAGATGGCCCGGTTCTAAATAATGTGTTATTTGTTCATGGCCTTAAGACTAACCTCATAAGCATAAGTCAACTTTGTGATAATGGTTATTCAGTTAATTTTTCATCTGATAAATGCACTGTAACTGACAAGAACCATGCTTTCTTTTTAAAGGGGTTAGATCAGAAAACAATTGTTATGTAGTTCCTCATAAGATTTCTGAAAAATGTAACCTAGCATCTTTGAAAAATGAAACACTTTGGCATGAAAGGCTAGGTCACATAAACTTTAAGGAACTTGCTAGAATTTCAAACAAAGATGTGGTCAAGGGGGTTCCTAAACTTTCTTTTGAACAAAACATTGTGTGTGGCGGTTGCCAAAAGGGAAAACAGTCTAGGACTGCACACAAGAACTTGAACCACATAGGTACAAAACGGCCTTTGGAACTTTTGCACATGGACTTAATGGGGCCAACTCGTCAACCATCTTTGGGAGGTAAATGGTATATTTTCTTATTGGTTGATGATTTCTCTAGATATACTTGGGTAGCATTTTTAAAAGAAAAAGCTGATACTTTTGATTCTTTTCACGAAATCTGCCATCGTATTATGATTGAAAAGAATGAAAAGATTACTCGAGTTAGAAGTGATAGAGGTGGGGAATTCATAAATTCCAAATTCATTGATTTTTGCACTTCTAATGGCATTAAACATGAATTCTCCGCACCTTATACACCTCAACAAAATGGTGTAGTCGAGCGCAAAAACAGGGTCGTACAGGAGATGGCACGTGTTATGCTTCATAGCCGGAACTTACCTTTATATTTTTGGGCTGAAGCGGTGAACACTGCTGTCTATGTTATTAATCGCGTGTATTTGCGCCCGGGGACTTTGAATACACCATATGAACTATGGTTTTGTAGAAAACCTAACATCAAATATTTTCGTATCTTTGGGAGTCGGTGTTTTATTTTACGTGATCGCGAAAATCTTGGAAAATTTGACTCTCGAAGTGACGAAGGGATTTTCTTAGGTTATTCTACAAACAGCAGAGCATATCGAGTTTTTAACTTAGAATCTAAGACGATCGTAGAATCGATAAATGTTAAGGTAGATGAAGCTTTTCACTTTGAATCTGAAAAATCTACCCTCGATATCTCTCTTGATGATGATACACCTGCTAATGCATCTTCTTCTAACAATTCTTTCGATAATAATGATGCATCTAACGGTTCTTCAAGTTTATCTGATGTGCAGGAATCATCTCGTGTACCTCCGACTACTCCTCTACCTCAAACGTTACGCATCTCCAAGGATCACCCTGAATCGAACATCATTGGAGATCCACAAGAAGGAGTTAGAACACGGAGACAATTGGTTTGCGGATTTGCATGCTATGTATCTCAAATCGAACCAAAGAATGTTGATGAAGCTCTCCAAGATGACTACTGGATTAAAGCAATGCAGGAAGAGCTCCATCAATTTGAGCGAAACAAAGTCTGGGAATTAACGAAGCCTCCGAAGCAACACAATGTGATAGGTACCAAATGGATCTTCAAGAACAAGAAAAATGAAGATGGTACTATCATCAGGAACAAAGCAAGGTTAGTTGCTCAAGGCTACTCTCAAGTAGAAGGTATAGACTTTGATGAAACTTTCGCCCCTGTAGCTAGACTCGAGTCCATTCGTATATTGTTTGCGATTGCTTGTCATTTTAAAATCAAATTATTTCAAATGGACGTTAAGAGCGCCTTTTTAAATGGGTTTTTAAATGAGGAAGTTTATGTGGCTCAACCGAAAGGTTTTGTGGATCATAAACTACCTAACCATGTTTTTCGTCTGAAAAAGGCTCTTTACGGTCTGAAACAAGCACCGCGAGCATGGTACGAAAGGTTGACAAAGCACCTTTTGGAAAAGGGCTATACTCGAGGGGGAGCTGACAGGACTCTCTTTGTGAAGCATTATCAAAACAATTTCATTGTTGCACAAATCTATGTCGATGACATTGTATTTGGCGCAACAAGAGATAATGATGCTTCTAAATTCGCGGAGACCATGGAAAGCGAATTTGAGATGTCCATGATGGGCGAATTGACTTATTTTCTTGGATTACAAGTTAAACAAAACGATGAAGGAATTCACTTGTGTCAATCCAAGTATGCAATGGAGTTGGTCAAAAAGTTTGATCTAGAAAATTCTAAGGATTTTCCGACTCCAATGGGAACTAGCCATAAGGGACTTGGAAGTGAATCACATAGTGAGAATGTAGACGAGAAACTGTATCGCAGTATGATTGGAAGTCTACTATATCTCACGGCTAGTCGCCCGGATATATCCTTCAGTGTTGGGATTTGCGCGAGATATCAATCAGCACCGAAGGAGGTTCACCTGAAAGCGGTGAAACGGATCATCCGATATATCAAAGGTACAATCAATTTCGGAATTTGGTATCCTATGGGAACAAGTTTGGATATTGTTGGATACTCAGATGCCGATTGGGCTGGATCAGTGGATGATCGGAAAAGCACGAGTGGTGCATGCTTCTATCTTGGCCATTGCCTTGTTGCATGGCACAGTAAAAAGCAGAACTGCATAGCACTCTCGACTGCCGAAGCGGAGTACATTTCAGCAGGAAGTTGTTCAACCCAATTGATTTGGATGAAAAGCGTGTTGAGCGATTTCCGGATTTCAGCATCTTCGGTAACCATTTTTGTGACAACACTAGTGCTATTAACATTTCTAAAAACCCTGTGTTGCACTCAAGAACAAAACATATTGAACTTAGATATCATTTTCTTAGAGAGCTAGTTGAATCAAATATTCTTCAACTGTCATATATTTCAACTGAGGATCAATTAGCTGATATCTTAACAAAACCTTTGGATCAAAAACGTTTTATTCACTTGCGTAAAGCAATTGGCATGCTTTCCTTGAAATAACCTTTTTTGAAACTTTTGCTTAGGTTAGGTTTTGTTTTTTGTTTTGTGTTTTTGTTCTTTATCTATGTTTGTACATAGGACATTAATTGAGCATAAATCATAATTGACTTTAATTGCATCTTTTCATGCATTTAGAAATTTATTATGCTTTTGATATCATAATATTTCAATGTTGCAATGATCATTTATGTTAATTAAGTCATCTTTTTAGTGATCAAAGTCAATTTCTCTCTCAATGATCTCTTGGTATAGTCATTATCATATTTAATTGCTTAGTCGAGTATGAATGCGAGATCAATTTTTGGTTGAATACCTTATATATTACATAATTGATAGCCAATTGAGGGGGAGTCAAAGAAATGTAAAATGCTCAAAAGATGTGGAAAGAGTTACATCCCAATGAGGAGTGTGAAAACTACCACCACATGGAGGAAAGAGCTACCACCTCGGTCGTCCGAGTACTGTGTGCAGCTACCACATGAATACCAAGCATGGTTTTGTCAATTTTTGAATTCATTAAAATGCATACGGAAATACTTGACTCAGTCAAATTTCATGGTTGGTATAAGGTGGGATTTTAATGAAAGATGCTCAAAGAGCCACTCCTTCAACAGATTGTCTAGATATATTATCTAACTTATCTGGGATTTCAAACATCTATTGATCTTGGTATTTCATTTTCTTTACCAAAATTGATGATTTGATAAAGGCATTACGCATAAGATCAGGATAGATGTGATTGAAGTTGTTCAACTTTAAGTGTTTTAATTTCGTAAATTTTCGTTTCATTTTTGAGTATTTTTGATAGATTTTGTATAATCTATTTCTTGTTGTATGAAACGATGATTTTTGTTTAAAGTTGATATGGTAAAGTGCTTACATACTTTTTCTGGATTTTATGGAATTTTTCTAAATTTTTCTGAAGAAAAAGTTGGAGCCGATCCGGATCGGACTAAGTGATCCGGATCCCGAACGCAGGCTTCTTCCTGCGGGTAGCCGATCCGGATCACAATCTCGATCCGATCCGGATCACGGCTAGGGTTTTAATAAGAACAAGAGGGTTTTGATTTCTTTTACCCAATCTTTTGTTCTTAAGTCTCTAGAGTTTCTCTCTCTAGAAATCTTGCATCTTGGAGCTTTCCAAACTCAAGTTCTTCGATTCCAAGTAAGTTTTATTGATCAAAATCTCGGTTTTTCACAGGTTTTCTATATTTTCATCAAAACGTGAGTGAAATTTTTCTATCTTTTTCGTTTGTGAATGGTTTTTGATCAAATTTCTTTTGAAATAAGAACTCTGGGTAGATTAGTTTTGATTATATGCTGGTTTTCTCAAGATTAACGAATTTTTGGGCTTCGATTTCTAAAAATTCTGTTTTAGGGCATATAAGAGGAATTTTTGAAAATCATGGAATTGATCTATTTTTAAAATTCTTTTTGCAAAACTAATTTGATTCTTAGCTTCTCTACATGATTATGATTGTTTGGGTACAATTTTTCAAATTTTTGAAAATTGAAAATTTTTCATGAGTTGCTCTTCACAGGATTTCAAATTTCTTAAAGCACGCACAGCAATGGCATTCTCCTGGATCATTCTTCTCTTGGTCACAATGGTGCACACACGTGCAACTGTTAAAGAGGAACAAGTTGACTCAACTCGAGACAAGACAAGAGAAGCGGATGAAGACAGCTCAGACTTTGACGAAAAGGAGTGGGAAGAATTCCTCAGGATAAATCAACAAAAATTGATGAGGAAGACAGAAAATATTTGAAAGGCAAAAGACTAATGAAATCTGCCTCAACAACGAAACAATACACACGACGGAAGAATGTCAAAGAAGGCGGCATTCACTTAATGAGCCTCGTACTAGAGCACGCTCATTCTCTGAAGTTCAACAGAGTAAATCTCCATGGATTGAGGGGCAGAACGCACCATCTGCATCTACACAAAATCCATCAACCTCCAAGAGAATGACTTCAGAAACAGATGCGTTGGCATCCATTCGTCAGGAGCAGCAAAAACTCTCTGCTGAACAAGAAAGGATTTCCAAAGAACTTCAGCACATTTCATCTGAGCATAAGAAAATCAAGAAGAAGTATTCACATATATCAAAATTGCTCAAAGGGATTTTGAGCAAGCTCAGTTGCACCAGTTCTGACACCTCGGATTGAACATTCCTTTGTGTGCAGGATTTCAGTTTTTAGGACTTAGTTTTGTTCTCAGGTTGCTTTAGTTCTCAGGTTTTTCTTGATATTGGAACTTTTAACTCTCCTTACACTTTGTAGTTTTGACTACATTTTTGGCTTTGTTTGTGACAAAAAGGGGAGAGAGAGTAGAGAAACTTTGTGTGAGAACTTTGAACGAACTCAACTTTGACTTTGGTGGAAGGTAAGTATTACAACTTTTGGTTTTTATTTGTGATTTGTTGCATGTCCCTACTAACTATTTGACTAACTATTTGGGCATGTAATATTACTAACAAGTTGATGTTACTAACAAAGCTTATGACATTTGGAATCTTATTGCTTAGAAGATATGTCAATGATTGATTATGATCTTTTACATATCTGAATTACTAAATGTCATGATGAGTATAAACTCTATCTCTGCTTGGTTTTGTATGTTAAAATTCTTGAGGTATCTAACGATCTTTTTGTCAAGAATGATTTCTTTTTGCAGAGAGTACAGATGTCTAAGTCTAGAGTCTGTTTTAGGAGTTTATCTCATGTATTTAATTTTGGTTCTCCATTGTAAATTTTTGTTGTATGGTGATAGCAACAAAAATATCCTTTTTGAATTTTCTTTAGTGGATTTGTGTTTTGTCACGAAACCGCCAAAGGGGGAGATTGTTACGGAATTTGAGTTGGCGTATTTCGTGAAAGTATTAAGTCTTGAAGATTGAAGATGAAAAAAGTTTGGATCATATACCTCAATCTCAAGAAAGAAGAATTCAAAAGGATCAGGTATGTTTAACTAAAGATTTTTGGTGATCCGAATACTTCTTGTAGTGTAGAAACACTTGGAAGAATTTTTAATTGCATAAATATCAAAAACTGGACATGGGACATGTTCAGGATCCGGATCAGACCTTGCAATCCGGATCCCGAAGGGTGACTGTTCATTGGCAATTTCAATCCGGATCCTAGGCCATTCCGATCCGGATCCCGAACATGGGATTTTGCTGAATTGCATGAACGATCCGGATCGGGCCCTGCAATTCGGATCCCGAACCCTTGGATTTCTGGAATCGTCTATCACGCTACGACGATCCGGATCGCAGTAAATCCGATCCGGATCGCCGTCCGTAAAATTTTCAGAAAAGGCAAGTTTTTGATCCTTATCTTCTTCCAATGGTCTCTAACCTATAAATAGACCCTTTATTCATTTTCTAGGGCATTGGAAATAAATGAAAAATACGACCGAAAGAGAAAAATCCACATATAGAGAAGAAAGGAAATCAATAGATTAATTCTATGTTTCTTCATCTATATTGATTGATTTGATTCTAGGTTTTCCAAACTCAGATTTTGAGTAGAATCAAATCAATGAATACTTAGATGGTATTTCCGATCTATTTCTAATCTAAGTATTCGGCGGATCATCACCACCCAAAAACAACGATTTACCCTAAATCGGCGCGTGGACTCGCGTGGCCTTGTGGATTCAAGGTGCAACCGCTCTCGTGGATTCGGAGCGAGGTACGTTCGTGGATTCGAAGCGTGCTACTGGGTGAAGACCGTGGATTCGGTCGGACGTCGTGGACTCGACGTTGGACGCTGAGGATTCGGCGTTGGGCGCAGATCGTGGATTCGAGAAGCGTCGTGGAGCGAGCGGAGAAGATCTACTAGGAGCGTATGGTAAAAGGTTGAGTCGTCTGTGAGTACGTTATATCACCTTGTACGTGTGTTAATTCTAGTGGATTTCACCGTGTTATCGGTCCCGTGGTTTTTTACTCCGGTTTGGAGTTTTTCCACGTAAAAATCTTGCGTGTTCATTTATTTTTCCGCATTGGGTTTTATTGCGCAATGATTTTTTGAGTGTTTATTGTTTACACCTATTCACCCCCCTCTAGGTGTTTTTTTCCCTATTTAGATCCATATTAGTATAACCCAACATCGCGACTTGTCGACGCCGTCCCTCTGACTAGGCCAGTTAGTGGCAGTCACGGACGCAGTCCCTCTGGCTGGGCCAATTAGTGGCAGCCACGGACGCCCTACGTAAGTCCAGTCCTCCGGGATGTCACGGCAGTAGGTAGGCGCAGGTTTGACTGGACCCTATGTGGCAGTCAGTGTAGATTGGGTGACTGTACTGTTTGAGTCAGTAGATGCATCATGTTTCCATCTGTTTCATTTCCTTGAGCATCTAGATAGAGGCATAGTAGCTGTAGAGTTACTTTTCCAGCCCTTCATTTCAGTTTTTTTTTATTGTTACTTTATGCCTCTAGTAGACTTAGTGGGCAGACCGTCGGGCTTGTTGGCGGCACCCACTGAGAACTACTTGGGACGTAGTTCTCACACCCGTCGTGGTGTCTTTTCCCACAGGGACTTCTACTCCTGTTTCTGTTGCTCCTGGTGCTGCTTCTTCTGATCGAGGTAAGGGAGTCGCGAGCTAGATCCCTACCAGTCGTCGTCCCGAGAGTAGATGTACCCTTATTACTTTTGAGAGTTCATGTTGAGAGAACTTTGTAGTGAGGTATAGAGTTGTATTTATTTTACTGCTCGAGAGATCTCTGTATTTGGTGAGGTTGGTTTGTACTATTACAGAGTTGTAGTTGTACACTTAGCTTTTATTTCTAGCAGTTTTACTTTCAGCTCTGATATCTGTATAGTATAGTCTGATCTTTTGCAGGTTAGTCGCTTCGTCTATACGGGGCTTCCTGTATGGGCGGCGGATCTGTTGGCGAGCCCGGGTCGCAGTTTCGACGCCGGGGCGTGACAGATTAGGTGGTATCAGAGCCTAGGTTGTAGGTCGTTATGGACACAGAAACCCTAGGCTTGTGGTTGGACATTAGGATGACTGCGTGAGAGTCGTGACTTTTAGCGAGAGTCCTGATTGAGTGATTTACCTCTCCCAAGGGATGGGATGAGTGACTGACATGTCTTTCTTCAGTGGCAACAATGTTGGCTGCAGACAACATAGTACTACGGGAAGGGGGACATGCCTTTGACTTTCGCTGGATTGGGTCGAGTGTTGTTTGGTACTGTCCTGATGTTTGCTTGTGTGTGCAGGAGGGCACGATGCCTCCCCGACGCAGGGTACAGACGCGTTCTCAGCCTTCCCCCGCCGATGAGCCTGGGCAGGAGGAGCCAGCACAGGGTCAGCAGAGTGAGGTGCCGGAGCTTCAGGCTCAGATGGCTCAGTTGTCAGAGGCTGTATGGCGCCAGGAGGAGGCTACACGGCGCCAGGAGGAGGCCCTGGGTCGGTTGATGCTTATGTTGGAGCAGAGGGTACAGCCAGTTGTAGCACCCCCAAGGAGTTTCCCCGCACCTTCGTCGCCAGCTGTGGCACCCCCAGTTGTACCAGCAGTGCCGGTAGCCCCTATTGCACCAGAGACCGGTAAACAGCCGTTCGGGACGGCAGGGCAGTTGACCCGAGCAGAGCAGGGAGAGGTGGTGGATTTGTTGTTGAGATTCCGTCAGTTTAACCCACCTCGTTTTTCGGGACAGAGTTCGGAGCCGTGGGAGGCAGAGTCGTGGATCACGGCTATGGAGCGCCATTTCGAGAGCTTATTCATCGAGGAGCGGTTTCAAGTCCTATTGGCGACTCACTTTTTGGAGCGCAACGCCGAGGCCTGGTGGCGTCGTGTTCGGCCAGTTGGTCCACCTGTGACCCAGCTGCTTACTTGGACGGAGTTCCACGGTCTATTTCTTGGAGCATTTTTCCCGGAGAGCGTCAGGCAGAGGTTGGAGGAGCGGCTGAGGAATCTCCGACAGGGAGATCGGCCCGTGCATGAGTACATCGCAGAGTTCAACCAGTTGTTGGCTTGCGTGCCCCACGCGGCGAGGGATGAGGCGCACCGGATCTACATGTTTGAGCGAGGACTGCGCCGTGATATCTACCAGTTTGTCCGCTCGCAGAGATTGCAGACTCTGGATGCCTCTATGGAGCAGGCCCTTTATGTGGAGCACGGTGAGACGGTTATGGTCGGGGTGGCCCCAGCTCCCGTAGAGATTTCGGGGGCGAAGCGCCCCGCACTGGATGATGAGGGTCAGACGAGCCGGCAGGGACCTCCGAGACCTCCACGATCTCATCATGAGGGTCGTGGGTTTCGTAGGCGTCAGAGATCAGGTGGGCCGCCGCAGCAGCAGCAGTATCGGCAGCAGCGACAGGAGCGGTGTGTCATCTGTGGCGGGCCACATCCACCGTCGCAGTGTGATCAGAGACAGGTACGGTGTTTTCTCTGTGGAGAGTTGGGACATTTCCGCGCAGATTGCCCCCATGCCATTTTGTCAGTGCGGCCGATTGCGACAGCACCTCCCTTGCCTATTCTTGCAGCGGAAGCCCCTCAGGTACACCGTCAGGCAGAGTGGGCCACTACGTCGGGATAGACAGGACGACGATCTGCAGCACCCAGTGGACGGGTTTATGCAGCCCTGGTGGAGGACACCCCGGCAGCAGATCGTGTCGCGGCAGGTATGATTTTATTTCTGTTAGCTGAGTTGTGTATTTCGTCACTGCTGCATCCTTCGGTATTATTAGTAGAGCATCTGCATTAGCATCTTTGCATGGGTATGGGTTAGGAATTTCTGCTACATGTTTTAGCGTTTGGATTCTTCCCTGTATCCCACTTTTAGGGGAGGATCGTGGTGTTTGATCTGTGCAGTTGAGACTTGGAACTTTACCGGCTGATTTGATGATTCAAGGACAGCTCCAGAACTTGGATTGAGCACTCTGGTTGGACTGGTTGGTGCGGTGCCGTGCTACGACTGGTAATGGAATGAGAGCAGTTACCCTTCTGCGAGTTGGACTGGAGGAGTTCATTTTCTCGATTGCCGGCGTATCCTTCCAGCAGCATTGGCTTTAGCGGCATTGGACTGGCGCCACCTCAGGAGCAGTTGTGACGTTTAGGACTAGGGGTTGCGTCCTTAGGAGTCTCGTTAGTGGTAGCATTCGTTGTAGCCACAGCAGGAACGGCACCAACACCTCCCTCCCTTTTCTCGCCTTTGTACTGAAATTACGAACAGGACGAAAACTTCAAAAGATTGCTCTAGGAATGGAGACAGTGCCCGAACCTGTTCTTGTTTGATTGGGGCGAGGGCGCTGATCTTTTGAAATTTTCGGACTGGGTACACGGCGCCAGGAGGAGGCCCTGGGTCGGTTGATGCTTATGTTGGAGCAGAGGGTACAGCCAGTTGTAGCACCCCCAGGGAGTTTCCTCGCACCTTCGTCGCCAGCTGTGGCACCCCCAGTTGTACCAGCAGTGCCGGTAGCCCCTATTGCACCAGAGACCGGTAGACAGCCGTTCGGGACGGCAGGGCAGTTGACCCGAGCAGAGCAGGAGAGGTGGTGGATTTGTTGTTGAGATTCCGTCAGTTTAACCCACCTCGTTTTTCGGGACAGAGTTCGGAGCCGTGGGAGGCAGAGTCGTGGATCACGGCTATGGAGCGCCATTTCGAGAGCTTATTTATCGAGGAGCGGTTTCAAGTCCTATTGGCGACTCACTTTTTGGAGCGCAACGCCGAGGCCTGGTGGCGTCGTGTTCGGCCAGTTGGTCCACCTGGGACCCAGCTGCTTACTTGGACGGAGTTCCACGGTCTATTTCTTGGAGCATTTTTCCCGGAGAGCGTCAGGCAGAGGTTGGAGGAGCGGCTGAGGAATCTCCGACAGGGAGATCGGCCCGTGCATGAGTACATCGCAGAGTTCAACCAGTTGTTGGCTTCCGTGCCCCACGCGGCGAGGGATGAGGCGCACCGGATCTACATGTTTGAGCGAGGACTGCGCCGTGATATCTACCAGTTTGTCCGCTCGCAGAGATTGCAGACTCTGGATGCCTCTATGGAGCAGGCCCTTTATGTGGAGCACGGTGAGACGGTTATGGTCGGGGTGGCCCCAGCTCCCGTAGAGATTTCGGGGGCGAAGCGCCCCGCACTGGATGATGAGGGTCAGACGAGCCGGCAGGGACCTCAGAGACCTCCACGATCTTATCCTGTGGGTCGTGGGTTTCGTAGGCGTCAGAGATCAGGTGGGCCGCCGCAGCAGCAGCAGTATCGGCAGCAGCGACAGGAGCGGTGTGTCATCTGTGGCGGGCCACATCCACCGTCGCAGTGTGATCAGAGACAGGGACGGTGTTTTCTCTGTGGAGAGTTGGGACATTTCCGCACAGATTGCCCCCATGCCATTTTGTCAGTGCGGCCGATTGCGACAGCACCTCCCTTGCCTATTCTTGCAGCGGAAGCCCCTCAGGTACACCGTCAGGCAGAGTGGGCCACTACGTCGGGACAGACAGGACGACGATCTGCAGCACCCAGTGGACGGGTTTATGTAGCCCTGGTGGAGGACACCCCGGCAGCAGATCGTGTCGCGGCAGGTATGATTTTATTTCTGTTAGCTGAGTTGTGTATTTCGTCACTGCTGCATCCTTCGGCATTATTAGTAGAGCATCTGCATCAGCATCTTTGCATGGGTATGGGTTAGGAATTTCTGCTACATGTTTTAGCGTTTGGATTCTTCCCTGTATCCCACTTTTAGGGGAGGATCGTGGTGTTTTATCTGTGCAGTTGAGACTTGGAACTTTACCGGCTGATTTGATGATTCAAGGACAGCTCCAGAACTTGGATTGAGCACTCTGGTTGGACTGGTTGGTGCGGTGCCGTGCTACGACTGGTATTGGAATGAGAGCAGTTACCCTTCTGCGAGTTGGACTGGAGGAGTTCATTTTCTCGATTGCTGGCGTATCCTTCCAGCAGCATTGGCTTCAGCGGCATTGGACTGGCGCCAACTCAGGAGCAGTTGTGACGTTTAGGACTAGGGGTTGCGTCCTTAGGAGTCTCGTTAGTGGTAGCATTCGTTGTAGCCACAGCAGGAACGACACCAACACCTCCCTCCCTTTTCTCGCCTTTGTACTGAAATTACGAACAGGACGAAAACTTCAAAAGATTGCTCTAGGAATGGAGACAGTGCCCGAACCTGTTCTTGTTTGATTGGGGCGAGGGCGCTGAACTTTTGAAATTTTCGGACTGGGTACACGGCGCCAGGAGGAGGCTACACGGCGCCAGGAGGAGGCCCTTGGTCGGTTGATGCTTATGTTGGAGCAGAGGGTACAGCCAGTTGTCGCACCCCCAGGGAGTTTCCTCGCACCTTCGTCGCCAGCTGTGGCACCCCCAGTTGTACCAGCAGTGCCGGTAGCCCCTATTGCACCAGAGACCGGTAGACAGCCGTTCGGGACGGCAGGGCAGTTGACCCGAGCAGAGCAGGGAGAGGTGGTGGATTTGTTGTTGAGATTCCGTCAGTTTAACCCACCTCGTTTTTCGGGACAGAGTTCGGAGCCGTGGGAGGCAGAGTCGTGGATCACGGCTATGGAGCGCCATTTCGAGAGCTTATTTATCGAGGAGCGGTTTCAAGTCCTATTAGCGACTCACTTTTTGGAGCGCAACGCCGAGGCCTGGTGGCGTCGTGTTCGGCCAGTTGGTCCACCTGGGACCCAGCTGCTTACTTGGACGGAGTTCCGCTGTAGTAACCGCTGGTTTAAAATAATTGCTAGGGTCCACTTTTGGTTCTATTTATTTCATTTAGACTCGGAGGGTGATCTATACCTTCTTGTTCCCGGTCAGACCGTCGGGACTCGCGGGAATTTTTAGTCAATAAAGCTCGCGAAACGGAGAACGGCGGTGCAATCGGTTTTGAATTCCGACGCCGGGTTCTTCCAGAATAAATTCCGGAAGTTGGCTAACGATTCAGGCAACCGGCACGGTTTTTGAGGCGGACCGGACCCCGGTTCGTACCCGTATTAATTACCCGCGTTGATTTAAATTTGGTTAATTCCCATTTCTAACCGCTCCCGCTTCCTAACCGCTCCCGCGTTTTCCCGTCGACTCTCCCCGAACCGCTCCCAACTCCCCACCACTTTTCCCCCCCACGACTTCCCAACTAACCGCCCTAATTTCCCCCAACTACCGGCAACTCCCCTTAACTTCCCCTGCGTACAAAACCCCAAAGGAACGAAAAAAAAAAAAAAAAAAAAGAAACCCAATTCCCCAAACTTCCAGTTTCCCAACCGAGCGTACCCTTTCCCCAATCGATCGAGAGGAGAAGCAAGGCGGAGTGGGTGAGGAGAAGGAAGATCGCCGGCATACCTTTCACCCAAGAACAGGACGATCCCCTAGATCAACCCTAGCCAACGAAATCGAGGTAAGCATGGCTTAGGGTTCTTGTTTTGGTCGTTTCTTGGTTCTCTTAGGAACAAGGGAGGGAAGTCGCCACCACCCGGAGCCACCCATGCGGGCGCCGCCGCTCGCGGGCGCCTCCGCAGGCGGGCGGCACCGCATGCGGGCTGCCGCATGCGGGCGCCGCCGCTTGCGGGCGCTCCCGCATGCGGGTGCGGGCGGCACCGCATGCGGGCTGCCGCATGCGGGCGCCGCCGCTCGCGGGCGCCCCCGCGTGCGGGTGCGGGCGGCACCGCATGCGGGCTGCCGCATGCGGGCGCCGCCGCTCGCGGGCGCCTCCGCATGCGGGCGGCACCGCATGCGGGCTGCCGCATGCGGGCGCCGCCGCATGCGGGCGCCCCCGCGTGCGGGTGCGGGCGGCACCGCATGCGGGCTGCCGCATGCGGGCGCCGCCGCTCGCGGGCGCCTCCGCATGCGGGCGGCACCGCATGCGGGCTGCCGCATGCGGGCGCCGCCGCATGCGGGCGCCTCCGCATGCGGGTGCGGGCGGCACCGCATGCGGGCTGCCGCTTGCGGGCGCCCCCGCATGCGGGTGCGGGCGGCACCGCATGCGCGCCGCCGCTTGCGGGCGCCCCCGCATACGGGTGCGGGCGGCACCGCATGCGGGCTGCCGCATGCGGGCGCCGCTGCTTGCGGGCGCTGCCGCATGCGGGACCGCATGCGGACGACGCCGCATGCGGGCGTCACCGCATGCGGACAGCGCCGCGCGCAGTTAGTACGCCGCCCAACCGTGCGAGACCAGGCGCATACGTGTGCGATTTGTGCACAAGGTGGGGGGGGCGCCGGGCGTCCTAGTCGTTAATCTGACAAGTCTTAAATTCCTGACTCCTATATGACAGATTCGTGTAGGTCCGGGCGGGCACTCGAGACGCGAGAGAACCTAACAGCAGTCAGGAGCGCGACAACAAGGTGGGTTTTTCTCCCGAGGTTTAGTAATGTTAATGTTCCGGGAAGGATGTTACATATTTGGTTAACCTGTACTAACACTGATGGCTTCTATGATTTACTATATTACCCCGTGTATTGTTACTATGCTCGAGTGCGACACGCGCATCCGCGGTTTGGCCACCGCAAAGGGTGCTCTTTTCCGGAAAGGCGGTCTCTGACCCGTGTTTACCCACGAGGTGACGTAGTGGGGCCCCCGTAGATGTGGGGTTTGAGGCACAAAGGTGTGAGCGGTGCGACCGTCGGGATTGGATCCCGATGAGGTCAGGTGTTAAAGGTGTTACAGGGGTAAAGGTGATAAAAGGTGTTACAGGTATTACAGGTGTTACAGGTGTTACCCGTTTGAGAGGAGTGGTTGCTCCCGCTAGTCTTACTTTGAGGCTTGGTATCATTTTACTGCTTTAGTATTATTCTTATGATGGTGTCGCTGACTACCCACTCTGTGACAGGTACCTCCAGGGGGTAGAGGTAGGCGACGGTGAGGCCGAGGTGGTAGCAGTCGGGCCCTAGTATGCTGTTTTTATTTACTTTCACTGCAATTTCATTTGGAACTGTAGGTTATTATGTGGTTCTCGATACCCTTGTGGGGTCGTGTGGATGTTGAGTACTTTCATGTCCTTTACGCATTACTGTTTCCTTTATTGTTCCCGGTCGGCCGTTTTCTAAACAAATCAACTAGAAAGCAAAAGAAAAAGGACTTTGTAAACTGTTTTCAAAAGTCTAGGGTCGGGTGGGCCCGTTTTATAAACCTTGTGGATTTATGCCGTTTTCCAATCGGTTTTCAAATCCTAAGGCCGTGTGGGCCTGTTTTCAAAATAGTGAGTTTATACTTTCAACTTGACTGGCCACGGGTATTGTTTAGGCTTCATGCACCGTACTGTTGTGACTAAATAGAAAGTGATTGCTTGTGCTTGACGGTTGTAATAGCCGCGACGCCGTGCATATATAGAGGAGACTCTGCCCGATTTTTGAGTGAATCTGTATATGTGGCGGATCTGGGCACGCGCCGGGGAAGGAGGTTTCAAAAGAAAAAATTTTGTACACACCTTACGCCTACTTTGGGCACCGTTTCCGCTAAAATAAAACCCCCGGGGCGTGACAGATTAAGATGGTATCAGAGACTTTGCTTAAATCACAACAGTGACGGCCCAACATCCACCGAGATATCACACTTAACTACAAATAAATGAAATATGCAGGGTTTAGGGATTAGAACGTGAGAGATCGGGGAGGGGATTAGTAGATAACGTTTTCTTTTCCTTCTTGATATTACGGTGGTTCTTTCTAGCGGAGTTGAGTGCTAAGTCTGGGTGGTGTGTCTGTACAGACAATGGTCCGAACCAGAGCATCGGCAGAGGATGTAGGGGCGGATGCGACGACACCAGCGGCTGCAGAAAACCAGCTCCTGCGGCAACAATTGAGGGAGATGGCGGGGCAGTTGACGATCCTTACGGAACATGTGCGTCAACTGACGCAACAGCCACCAGTCACTCCTGCCCCTCCACAGGGACCGATTTCACCGGCCACAGCACCGCAAGCGACCGGGGCTGGGGTAGGGGCAGCCCCTCTACCGGCAGCAACGGCCGGACTAGCACCTACCCAGACCACGGCGCCGACGGCAGCACCTGCAACAGCGCCCGCAGGGCCGGCGCCGGGGACCCTCGGCGGGAGTACCTCCGCGGCCGCCGCCACCGCTGGGGGAGGGATGGTTACGCGAACGGAACGGGAACGAGTGAGGGCCAACCTGGCGGATTTTATGAAATTCGAACCGCCCACGTTCGAGGGGGAGACGACTGATCCCTGGGTCGTCGAAAAATGGGTGGGATCGATGGAAAAGTTGTTCGAGGACTTACTCATCGAGGACCCCGAGCGCGTCCCCCTGGCAGTTCACTTTTTGGAGGGTAACGCTCGTCTATGGTGGAAGACGGTGCGCCCTGACCCCACCACGGGCACCGTGCTTCTATCATGGACGACGTTCAAACAGGAATTGTTTGGGGCCTTCTTCACCAATAGCGTCAAGAAGAAACTGGAGGACGACCTAAACCACATTCAGCAAGGGAACAAGACGGTTATGGAGTATCAGCGCGAATTCGTGCGCTTGGCAAATTGCGTCCCTTTTGTCATAAGGGACGAACCCCACAAGGCGCAACTGTTCGTGGATGGGTTGCGAAGTGATATATTCCAGGTGGTTCAGGCCGCTGACTTGCATACGTTCCAGAAAGTGGTCGATCGGGCCACTGTTGTAGAGCGTGGGTTCGCCGTTACCCGTGCTAGGAAGGAGGCCTCGACATATCATGAAGACAGGAAGCGGCAGCAGCAGAGCTACGGGGGGGGACCAACTGCAGGGAGCCGGCCCCCCAAACGGTGGAGGACACCGTCGGGAGCACGGAGCGCACCTACGGGAGAGCCGAGGCCAAGAGACAGGCCTTGTGTGATCTGCGGGGGAGCGCACCGAGTGTTGGAGTGTCCCCAGAGAGGCGACCATTGCTTCCGTTGCGGCAAGCAGGGGCACTTCCGCCGCAGCTGCCCCCTTGTCGTGGGATCAGCCTCCTCCGCCGCTTCCACGCCTTCACCACAACTCACGGGGCGGGGAAAAGCTCCTATGGGGTCGACCTCTAGGACCCCGGCTACGCGGCGTGAAGAGGATAGGCAGCCTCAACCGGGTGGGCGAATTTATTCCATGGGCCGCCAGGAATCGGACCCGCCGGCTGACGTACTCGCAGGTATAACTTCTGTTTCAAATTTTCGTTCTAGAACCCTCTTTGATACTGGAGCAACGCACTCGTTCATTTCCCGCGATTACGTATTCTCACACGACCTCGAGGAAACACCTCTCCAAAACTGTTTGACAGTTCAGACAGCGGGTGGGACACTAGAGGCGACTAGTTTAGTGGCCACCTGCCCGATTAAGCTGGGGCGACTGCATTGCCCTTGGGATTTAGTGGTGATTCCCCTGAAAGAGTATGACGTTGTTCTGGGCATGGACTGGCTCTCAAGGTACCAAGTACTTATTGACTGCGAGAAGCGGATGGTGCAATTACAAGAGCCAAGTTTCCCTAAGAATGCGTATTTGGCGTGTAAGAGCACCTCCTTCCCGGCGGTCATCTCAGCGGCTCGAGCCAGGAGTCTGGTAGAGGGTGGGTGTGTGGCCTACTTAGCGTCGGTGGATCTGGTTACCCGACCCTCGATGACACCTTCAGATATCCCAGTGGTAGGGGACTTTCCCGATGTTTTTCCGAGGGAGCTGCCCGGGATACCCCCTGAACGAGAGGTGGTATTTCCCATTGAACTCTTGCCCGGTACTCAACCTATAACAAAGGCGCCCTACCGAATGGCCTTCACGGAGTTGAAGGAGTTGAAGGCGCAACTGGAGGACCTTTTGGACAAAGGGTTTATCAGGCCGAGTGTGTCACCCTGGGGCGCACCGGTGCTCTTCGTACGGAAGAAAGATGGAAGCCTGCGACTCTGCATTGACTACAGAGGAATAAACAAAGTCACGGTGAAAAACAAGTACCCTCTGCCCAGAATTGACGACCTCTTCGACCAACTACGAGGAGCGACGGTCTTCTCAAAGATTGATCTGCAGTCAGGCTACCACCAGCTCCGGGTTCGGAACGAGGACATTCCGAAGACCGCATTCCGGACCCGGTATGGCCATTACGAGTTTACAGTCATGCCATTTGGACTTACGAACGCTCCCGCGGTCTTTATGGACATGATGAACCGGATCTTCAGACCGTTTCTTGACCGGTTCGTGGTGGTCTTCATCGATGACATACTAATCTATTCACCCACCGATGAGGAACACCAGGACCATTTACGAACAATTCTCCAAACCCTCAGGGAGCAGAAGCTGTTCGCGAAGCTCAAAAAGTGTGAATTCTGGCTACGCGAAGTGGGGTTCCTGGGGCATGTGATCTCGGCGAAGGGAATCGCCGTGGACCCCAAGAAGGTGGAATCGGTGATCGATTGGCAGCCGCCCACGACGGTAACAGAGATCCGCAGTTTCTTGGGGCTGGCAGGGTATTATAGACGTTTTGTCGAGGGTTTCTCGAAGATTGCGGCCCCTTTAAACCGGTTGACCAAGAAAGGAGAAAAGTTTGTGTGGACGACCAAATGCCAAGAAAGCTTTGAAGAACTCAAAAGAAAGTTAACCAATGCACCAATTCTTGTACTACCAACCCCCGGAGAGGACTATGAAGTGTACTGCGACGCTTCGAGAATCGGCCTTGGGGGTGTTTTAATGCAGCAGGGGAAGGTGATAGCCTATGCGTCTAGGCAACTAAAAGACTATGAGAAAAATTACCCAACACACGACTTGGAGCTGGCTGCGGTGGTCTTCGTCCTGAAGTTATGGAGACACTATCTCTTTGGTGTTCATTGTAACATCTTCTCAGATCACCAGAGTCTTAAATACCTGTTCACCCAAAAGGAACTAAATCTGCGGCAGAGGCGGTGGCTCGAGTTACTGAAGGATTACGACCTAACAATTCAATACCACCCTGGGAAAGCAAATGTGGTAGCGGACGCTTTGAGCAGGAAGGGGCGACCGGAAGGGGAATCAGCAGGTGCGATAACTGAGCAAAACAATTTGATCGCAGAATTCTCACGACTGGGGTTGGAAGTAGTGCCAGCGGGCACGGTTGCGCAACTTCTAACTTTGGTGGTCAAGCCAACCCTACTCGAGAAGATACGAGAGGGGCAGCAGGCGGACTCATATTTACAGCTCGTAAGAGACAAGATATCACTGGATCGGGAAGGAGATTTTTCAGTGGAAGGCGACGGCACTCTACGATTTCGCGGACGGATCTGCGTGCCAGATACCCCGGAATTAAAGAAGGAAATTCTATATGAGGCACACAGCGCCCCTTACGCAGCGCATCCAGGAGGCACAAAGATGTACAAGGACCTCAAACAGACCTTCTGGTGGCCCAAGATGAAGGGAGATGTGACTCGATATGTAGCTCACTGCTTGGTGTGCCAACAGATAAAGGCGGAACATCAACGGCCGGCGGGAAAGTTACAACCCTTACCGATACCGGAGTGGAAATGGGATCATATCACCATGGACTTTGTCACCGGATTTCCGCGCTCACAACAAGGACATGACACAATATGGGTCGTGGTGGACCGGCTAACCAAGTCAGCGCACTTCCTGCCGATTCACACAACTTGGACCAGAGAGCGGTTGGCCCAAGTCTACCTCAGCGAGATTGTGAGATTACATGGAGTACCGGCATCGATCACATCAGACAGAGACACGCGTTTCGTCTCAAAGTTTTGGCAGAGTCTGCAACGAGCCTTAGGGACTAAGTTGCAGTTCAGCACAGCCTTCCACCCTCAGACAGACGGGCAATCAGAGCGAGTGATACAGACGCTAGAGGACCTACTTCGGGCCTGTGTACTGGATTGGGGAATCGGTTGGGAGCGTTATCTGCCACTTGTAGAATTTGCTTACAACAATAGTTACCAGGCCAGCATTCAGATGGCACCCTACGAAGCCTTATACGGGAGACGCTGCCGATCCCCGATCTGTTGGGACGACTTGGGAGAACGGAAATTTTTGGGACCCGAGTTGGTGGAGGAAACAGAAGAGAAGGTGCGCCTCATCAGACAGCGCTTACTAACCGCCCAGAGTCGACAAAAGAGCTATGCGGATCGGAGACGCCGCGACTTAGAGTTCCAGGTGGGGGAACACGTGTTTTTGCGGGTCTCACCGTCGAGGGGAATCAAGCGATTTGGGTTGAAAGGCAAACTGAGCCCGCGGTTTGTGGGGCCATTCGAGATCCTGGAACGGATTGGCCCAGTGGCTTATCGCCTTGCCCTACCACCAAACCTCGATCGGATTCACGACGTGTTCCACGTTTCGATGCTTAAGAAATACCTTCCCGACCCGTCGCATGTCCTGGACGTCTCGACGCTCGAACTAAAGGAGGACCTAAGCTTCGAGGAAACCCCGGTGCGGATCCTAGCAAGAGAAAGCAAGACACTTCGAAACCGAGTCATCCCCTACGTGAAAGTGCTCTGGAACAACCACGAGGAGCGGGAGGCGACATGGGAGCTGGAATCGAAGATGAGGGAGGGTTACCCCCATCTCTTCACCGAGAACCAGGAATGAGTTTCGAGGACGAAACTCGTTTTAAGAGGTGAGTGATGTAGTAACCGCTGGTTTAAAATAATTGCTAGGGTCCACTTTTGGTTCTATTTATTTCATTTAGACTCGGAGGGTGATCTATACCTTCTTGTTCCCGGTCAGACCGTCGGGACTCGCGGGAATTTTTAGTCAATAAAGCTCGCGAAACGGAGAACGGCGGTGCAATCGGTTTTGAATTCCGACGCCGGGTTCTTCCAGAATAAATTCCGGAAGTTGGCTAACGATTCAGGCAACCGGCACGGTTTTTGAGGCGGACCGGACCCCGGTTCGTACCCGTATTAATTACCCGCGTTGATTTAAATTTGGTTAATTCCCATTTCTAACCGCTCCCGCTTCCTAACCGCTCCCGCGTTTTCCCGTCGACTCTCCCCGAACCGCTCCCAACTCCCCACCACTTTTCCCCCCCACGACTTCCCAACTAACCGCCCTAATTTCCCCCAACTACCGGCAACTCCCCTTAACTTCCCCTGCGTACAAAACCCCAAAGGAACGAAAAAAAAAAAAAAAAAAAGAAACCCAATTCCCCAAACTTCCAGTTTCCCAACCGAGCGTACCCTTTCCCCAATCGATCGAGAGGAGAAGCAAGGCGGAGTGGGTGAGGAGAAGGAAGATCGCCGGCATACCTTTCACCCAAGAACAGGACGATCCCCTAGATCAACCCTAGCCAACGAAATCGAGGTAAGCATGGCTTAGGGTTCTTGTTTTGGTCGTTTCTTGGTTCTCTTAGGAACAAGGGAGGGAAGTCGCCACCACCCGGAGCCACCCATGCGGGCGCCGCCGCTCGCGGGCGCCTCCGCAGGCGGGCGGCACCGCATGCGGGCTGCCGCATGCGGGCGCCGCCGCTTGCGGGCGCTCCCGCATGCGGGTGCGGGCGGCACCGCATGCGGGCTGCCGCATGCGGGCGCCGCCGCTCGCGGGCGCCCCCGCATGCGGGTGCGGGCGGCACCGCATGCGGGCTGCCGCATGCGGGCGCCGCCGCTCGCGGGCGCCTCCGCATGCGGGCGGCACCGCATGCGGGCTGCCGCATGCGGGCGCCGCCGCATGCGGGCGCCCCCGCGTGCGGGTGCGGGCGGCACCGCATGCGGGCTGCCGCATGCGGGCGCCGCCGCTCGCGGGCGCCTCCGCATGCGGGCGGCACCGCATGCGGGCTGCCGCATGCGGGCGCCGCCGCATGCGGGCGCCTCCGCATGCGGGTGCGGGCGGCACCGCATGCGGGCTGCCGCTTGCGGGCGCCCCCGCATGCGGGTGCGGGCGGCACCGCATGCGCGCCGCCGCTTGCGGGCGCCCCCGCATGCGGGTGCGGGCGGCACCGCATGCGGGCCGCCGCATGCGGGCGCCGCTGCTTGCGGGCGCTGCCGCATGCGGGACCGCATGCGGACGACGCCGCATGCGGGCGTCACCGCATGCGGACAGCGCCGCGCGCAGTTAGTACGCCGCCCAACCGTGCGAGACCAGGCGCATACGTGTGCGATTTGTGCACAAGGTGGGGGGGGCGCCGGGCGTCCTTGTCACGCCCCGGGTGTAAACCAGAACCCGGGCCTGTCTACAGATCCGCCGTGCACACGGTATTTCCCGCGTACACGAAGCGCCAAACCTGCTCAGATATATAAGAGATATAATAAAAGAGCAATAAAAACAGAGCTGAACTAAAACTAATACATCTCAGACTGAAGCTGGAAATAAAATACAATACATCTGTATAAATGATACATCTGTCTCTCCCAGCTCACCAAAAATAAATACAACCTGCTGGCAAAAGCCAGTCCCAAAGTAAAAGTACAACCGTCTGAGGGAACACGGGTACACCAACAGTCCAGCTAACACGCTCAACCTGCCTCGAAGTCTATCTACTCAGCCGTCCTCTCTCCTCGACCCGTCGCTGAAAACTCAGCAGCACCCGCAGAAGACACTGCAAAAGAAACAAGGGGAAGAGAAAAGAGAAAGCAGTGGGGGTGAGAACTACTGTAAACAGCAGCCTCCCCCTAGTGGGTAGACCTCAACTCAAATGTGCCCACTAGGACTACAAGAGGCGAAAAAGATGAACAAGGGTGGTAAGCTGTAAATATGCCAACTGATGATGTAGGAAGCTACCACTAAATGCCTCTAAAATGCCAGCTAGGAATGTAGCTAAATATATGCATCAGAAGGTAAATGCCTGCCTGCCTGGACCCAATCGATACACCAGTAAACACTGGTACTGCCTGCTCTGCCTGCCTGCCTGCCAAATCGGGTATGCTGGCCAACGCATAACACCGATAGGAAAAGAGAGTCCCGAGGACTCGAAGCCTGTAAAAACGCACACTCCGGAGTGGCACTCGAGGGGAGCGACCCACACGAGTATAATGCCTGGGTAACAAGTACCAAATCAGCAGGACTGGATCATGACTCTGATCAAAGTGGGAAAACCCATCCACTAAGAGAAAGCCCAAAGCCTCTATCCCAATCTGATGCAATGACCACTGTCCGGTCAACCGCCAAAGATCCGCGGTTGCCGCAATGCCCTGTCCTCACAGCCTGCCTGTCCCAAAACCCACAACCGTCTGACTACACTATCCCAGCCCCTGCTCGAACCCGAGCGCACTATCCCCCAAAAACATAGACAAAAGAAGAGAAAAGCATGGTTTCTCCTAAGTCAATGCCATCATGATAGTGTAGCAGAAAAAGGTGGCCTAACTAAGTGTCCATACAAGCATGCAAAGTTCTTTATCATTATTAAACATGATTCAAGTGTTCTAGTTCTCACAAAGTAGAGATATGCCGTTTAAATAGTCTTCCATTTTACAAGTTGCCCCAAAATAGCTTAGGTATATGTAAAAGAGGTCCCATCATGCATATGCCACATAACCAATTTAACAAAGCCCTTCCCATGGTTTTAAGCCACATATTAATTACCATAATTAACCATTAGTCAACACTTAGTCCTTTTGAAGTCACAAGCTCTAGTGATAAGTCCAATCCCCAATTTAGCATGCCATATTCATTTTACCGGTTCATTTAGCCATATAACATATTAGCACTCAAATAGGCCTAGTGGGGACACCACAAGTAGGAGGTTAAACAACGGTACCCACCTCGAGCGCTAAATCCAAGTCCTGATAGCGAAGTCCGCGCCCGATCCTCAACCGTCCCCGCAAAACTGCGCCATAACTCCCAAAGGATACACACACACAATTATTATCCAAGTTAATCCCAAAATCTGTCCCCAAAACCAGATTTACAGTTCAGCCATTTTTACCTGCGAAATGTGCCCACAAAATTCCCAGAAAAATACCACTGCGATCTACGCGACGAACCGGTCGAAACGAGTACCTGCACGTTTTCCCACGATTTTTCTATGCTGAGAACCAAAATCGACAAGAGGACCACCTCGAACAAGATTTTTACCCAAAAACTGTGCTACATGGTTCTGTAAAAAGGGGTTCTCACCTTCAGGGAAATTCCACGAAATTCCACAAAAATTCAGAGAGATTCCTTGTGATGCGTAGATGCAAATCCCCTTTTGAATCGCCTCAATCCGATGTCCGGTTGCGGAGATATCACCAAAACAATCCAGCGCTGTCCAAAACTCCACCCCAGAAAATGGGGTTACAAGATGGTCCGAAAAACCCAGGAAAACCTCGGAATGAGGGAAAACCAGTAGAAATAAGAAATGTAGCCCTACCTGTTACGAAGAAGATGGCGCAAGAATCGCTGAAAAATACTGCTTGGTTAGCTCGGGGGAGCTAAAACACTGTCGCTGCGCCGAAGAAGAATCCAGGAATGCAACGTCGCGCCGCGCCGAAAAATCCAAATCTCGGGATCCGTGCCTCACAAATTCCTCAAACTTGACAGGAGTGTTCCTCTCTTCATGATGAAGATTTCATCTTCTCACCTCTAATGGAGATGGAGCCTCTATGATGGAGATAAACCCCTTTGATTGAGCCTCGGATGGATTAATAGGAAAAAACCAAAAAAACAATTCAGATAATTCCCTCTGTGTCCTCTGAACACGAAACACCAATATGGACCAATAGGATTGCGACACGTGGCCCTCCCAACAGTTGCTGCCGCGCGCAGTCTGCCGCCCAGTGCACAGTTGACCGACCAATGAGGGCGTGCCACGTGTCCACTCCCAATGTTCAGTGCACCCGGTGCACAAAATCCCGTGGACCGCACCAATGAAATGCTGCCACGTGTCCAAGCCGGTGCACCATACACCCTGAGCCAGCCCGAAATCCCCGTAGACCGAATGCCGTGCGCCGACCTATCAGATGATGCCACGTGTCCACTCCGGTCCACCGTACACCATGAGCAATCCCAACTACTCCATGAACCGAGTGCGGTGAGCCACCCTGTAGTAGCCTGCCACGTGGCACCGCCCAGGTGCACGCCCGCGCGGTGGACCGGCCGCCTGCCCGCGCCCCCGCCGCTGCTGCCCGCGCCCTCAGCGCCTGCCCGCGGCCGCGCGCCGCCTGCCCGAGCGCCTCCGCCGCCTTCCGCCGCCGCCCGCCGCCGCCGGCCGCCGCCGGCGATCGCCGGAAATACTGTTCCGGCGTGAACAGTAACGCGAAGCCCAAAAAATGCCGTAAATACTCCGTCTGAAGCGTTTTCGCGCGCTGAATCCGATTTTGACGTCCGTTTCGCCAAATTCTCACTCTAAAAATTGCCGAAAGCCCCCGGAAAAGTATTCTTGGTCCAAATCTCGCGCCGAGCCCAATCTCAATATCCGTTTTGCGCGCAAACACCTCAAAACCCCCGACGGGGTCCCCCGATCACCCACGTGATCCATTTGAAGCCCGGAGTCCAACACTCGTGTCCAAATTGGCGCCCGAACACCGCCAACATGCCCCGTAGGCCTCCAGAAGCTGCTGGTTACCCTGTAAAAGCCCCAAATACCTCCCGCACACTGCGTAGACCTCCAGTAGCCACCTCAAAGCACCGCAACAGCTCTGCGGAGATCCAGGTCATCACATCCTCCCCCACTAAAAGAAAGTTTCGTCCTCGAAACTAAAGCAACTCCCTAGGAGTCTCAAAAACCAGGGGCCAATACTCAACACCGCCGTCTCCAGCTCTCAAGTCACCAATCACTCCCCGTGATTACCCACAGCAACAACAACAACAACAACCAGAACGGCATAGCCCGATTGCGTAATTCCCTCACCTCACGAGCCGGAATTCGCAACGGGCGTCCCTCGTACACTAAACTCTCAAAAGGCACGAGTCAATGACGGGCGAGAGATCCAAAATATAACACTCCTGAGCTGAGACGCAGAAAAACCTCAAAAACTCCAACAAAAGACTGGGGAAAGGAACGAACAGCCCGAGCAACACGCTCTAAAATCATTACCAAGAGCGAACTCAACCAAAGCGACCCAAAACACATCCACACAATACCTGCACAGAAAAGGGGCCCCAATAAGCAGGGGTTCACACACGGTCGCCCTCAAAACTCAACCACCCAAGTGGATTGCTCAGCCGCAGCCTCAAATCAAAAGATATCCTCTAGGACACAACTCAAACCCTGTACACCAAGATGGCCTCACACAGCGCCAATTAGAGAATCAACAAACTCAAACCCAAAGCTCTTCCGCTCCAGGTATCCGCCACCTCAGCGGCCCTATCGGGGTGATACTGGATGCTCGACAAAATCCAATGATAGCTCTACAGCCACTATGGGAGGTATCACTATAACTCACAAATCCATCTCCCACCACTGACTAGGTTAAAATCGGCGCTCGTACCAAACTCGTCATCTGATCATCAGGCTCTGCTAGCACTATCCGGTCCAAAAGCTCCTCACCCCAACAATAACCGTCGATCTCGGCCAGTCTTAAATAACATCCATTTTGGCTGGATTTCCACAGTCGCCCCTATGGCTTGAATAGGCAATCCAGGAAGACATGCTCTCGAAGCTAAAACTTGTACCGCAACGACTTGGCATAAAGCTTCTTCCTCACAGACCTTGCCATAGCATCTACAAATGCTCCACAAGCTCAGAATCATTCGGGAAGGGGGTAAAGCCAAAATATCCCAAGAGAATGCCGCTATCAATCCGTTCAAGTCCCACTGGAAAACAGAGTTCCTCAATCTTAAAGGCAACGAGGCATTAATCATTCCATTGGCTTCACAGTACTCGTAATGCCCCTAGCGTCTCTTGTACGCCATCTTGGCGAAATACTCAGCTGTAAATCCAAACTGGTGCAGGCATCATAATCGATTAACTGCCGGGGCAGAACTCCATCGAAAGGCCTTAATAATACCTGGACCTGCCTGGCTCCAATCACAAAGGACTCTCACCGTCGTGTATCAGCGACGTAGCACTAGGTCCAACCGACCCTCGATCCATCAGATCCCCGCACCTATGCCATCAACTCCCGCATCTCTAAAGGCGATATCCAACGAGGTGCTATGAAGTTGGCGCGGTTTCCAGAACCACGTCAACCACAATCTTAATCTCCCTTTCTGGCGGCATAATCATCGGCTCAGGTGGTCTCACACCCGGGATCTCACGAGCAATAGGGATATCCTTAAGTCCGCTGTCGCCGTAGGCACCTCTCACACTAACGCTGTAACCTGTGTGCTCAAACAGTCTCAAAAATAAAATGCCTCCCATTATCTGCTTGTAAAAAGTTTAAGTCCTTATCTCAGCAGTCAATCATCTGTGGCACTACACCAACCAATCCCAAGCACTGGGTCAGACACCAAGCTGCAAAAACACCAATGAGTCTGCCGGCATAACTCACGGCCTCTGCTACACTGGACA
>JAQOTM010001699.1:0-29960 GCA_029168755.2 Tillandsia fasciculata
GGAATTTGGTATCCTATGGGAACGACTTTGGATATTGTTGGATACTCAGATGCCGATTGGGCTGGATCGGTGGATGACCGGAAAAGCACGAGTGGTGCATGCTTCTATCTTGGCCACTGCCTTGTTGCATGGCACAGTAAAAAGCAGAACTGCATAGCACTCTCGACTGCCGAAGCGGAGTACATTTCTGCAGGAAGTTGTTCAACCCAATTGATTTGGATGAAAAGCGTGTTGAGCGATTTCCGGATTTCAACATCTTCGGTAACCATTTTATGTGACAACACTAGTGCTATTAACATTTCAAAAACCCTGTGTTGCACTCTAGAACAAAACATATTGAACTTAGATATCATTTTCTTAGAGAGCTAGTTGAATCAAACATTCTTCAACTGTCATATATTTCAACTGAGGATCAATTAGCCGACATCTTAACAAAACCTTTGGATCAAAAACGTTTTATTCACTTGCGTAAAGCAATTGGCATGCTTTCCTTGAAATAAACTCTTTTGAAACCTTTGCTTAGATTAGGTTTTGTTTTTTGTTTTTGTTTTGTTCTTTATCTATGTTCTGTACATAGCACACTAATTGAGCATAAATCATGATTGACTTTAATTGCATCTTGTTATGCATTTAGAAATTTATTATGCTTTTGATGTCATAATATTTCAATGTTGCAATGATCATTTACGTTAATTAAACCATCTTTTAAGTGATCAAAGTCAATTTCTCTCTCACTGATCTCTTGGTATAGTCATTATCATATTTGATTGCTTAGTCGAGTATGAATTCGAGATCAATGGTTTGGTTGAATACCTTATATATTAAATAATTGATAGCCAATTGAGGGGGAGTCAATGAAATGTGAAATGCTCAAAAGATGTGGAAAGAGTTACATCCCAATGAGGAGTGTGAAAACTACCACCACATGGAGAAAATGAAAAAAAAAAAGATACTCCATGAATGAAAAGCAAATTTTTGTTTGAAAAATTGTTGATGAAATCATATTGAAATACTTGACTCAGTCGTATTTCATGGTTGGTATAAGGTGGGATTTTTAGTAAAAGATGCTCAAAGAGCCACTCCTTCAACAGATTGTCTAGATATATTATCTAACTTATCTGGGATTTCAAACATCTATTGATCTTGGTATTTCATTTTCTTTACTGAAATTGATGATTTGATAAAGGCATTACACATAAGATCAGGATAGATGTAATTGAAGTTGTTCAACTTTAAGTGTTTTAACTTTCGTAAATTTTCGTTTCATTTTTGGATATTTTTGATAGATTTGCATAATCTATTTCTTGTTGCATGAAACGATGCCATTTGTTTAAAGTTGACATGGTAAAGTGCTTACATACTTTTTCTGGATTTTATGGATTTTTTCTATTTTTCTGAAGAAAAAGTTGTAGCCGATCCGGATCGGAGCAAGTGATCCGGATCCCGAACGCAGGATTTTTCTGCGGGTAGCCGATCCGGATCACATTCTCGGCCGATCCGGATCACGGCTAGGGTTTTATATAAACATAGAGATTTTGATTTCTTTACCCTAATCTCTGGTTTCAAGCCTCTAGAGTTTCTCTCTCTAGATTTCTTGCTTCTTGGAGCTTCAAAACTCAAAGTTCTTCGGATTCAAGTAAGTTTTCATGATCAAAACTCTCGGTTTTTCACAGTTTTTATGGTTTTTCATCAAACGTGAGTTGAAAAATTGGAACTTTTTCGTTTTTGTTTGTGAATGGTTTTTGATCAAATTTCTTTTGAAATAAGAACTCTGGGTCAATTAGTTTTGCTTTTATGCTGGGATTTTACTTGATTAACGAGTTTTTAGGCTTCGATTTCTAAAAATTCGGTTTTAGGGCATAAAAGAGGAATTTTTGTAAATCATGGATATTGATCTATTTTTAAAATTCTTTTTGGAAAACTAATTTGATTCTTGGCTTCTCTATATGAATATGATTGTCTAGGTACAATGTTTTCAATTTTTTCAAAATTGACAATTTTTCATATGTTCTTGAGTTGGTTTCACAGGACACTTTCTTAAACTCAAGCACTAGACGCAATGGCCTTCTCCTGGTTAATTCTGCTACTGGTTACGATGGTGCTCACCAGAGCAACTAATAAGTTGAAAAGAGCCAAGAAACTCCAAAGAAAAGGAGAAGTCGATGTCATAAGTGAGATGGGAACGATTGTTGTTCTTATATCTCATCGGACATCCATCAGAGGCAACGGCATTGAATATCAACATCCCGTACATCATCTGGAATAGAATGGCACGATATGTTGAGCATCCTCACCCCAGCGAAAGAATTCCTTTTCCACTGATTATAATGAGGATATTAAAGAAATTTCAAGTTGACATCACCTCTACAACCTATCATCAATGTCTGAACATGATAGATGAGTCCACAATTGTCAAATCCCTTCACAAGTTGCCACATGTCACTCAAGTCTTCACGGAAAACTCTTGGAGAATTGTAGTCAATGGAATTTGCCTTCCGGATACTCCGTCTGCCGGAAACTCCGTATTTTCTAGAGAGCTTCGGAAAGAATACAAGTATATCAACTTCATTGTCTGCTACAACATTCTTCCAAATATGAATACAAAAGTGCTTCGATGGGATAGGATGTTATTTCTTTATCTTCTTGGGAACCCAACAGCTGCAATGGGAGCAAACTTGAATATTCCTTATCTCATTTGGAATAGGATGACGCGGTATGTCGATCACTCTCACCCAACAGAGCGACTACCATATCCAATGATTATCATGCGCATCCTTAGGAGATTTAAAGTGGATACAAGCGCGAGCTCTTATATGTATAGTTTGGGGACAATCAATGAGACAACCATCGTCAAGTCTCTACACAAAGCAGGATGATCCCCCCTCTCCTCCGATTGGACAACGAGCTCGACCACATGCAACTTCTTCCACACCACAAATACCTCCTCACAGAAGGCACCTCCATCCACCTCTGACGATGATACCTCGGTCACCTCTATTTTAAAGAACAACAGCGGCTTTCGAATGAACAGGAACGTATGTCCGCTGAATTCACTGAAATGAAAGGCGATCTTCACGTCATGAAAAATGAGATGGAAATTATCACAGCTTCTCAGGTTACTTTGACTAAGTCAGTCTCATCCGTGAAGAAACTTGTGAAGAAGCTGTTCGCGAAAATGGGGTGCACGACATCTGATGACTCCGACTCTCAGGAGTAGTTCTTTGCTTTACTTCTGTTTGTTCTAACTTTGCAGGTTTTTCAATTTGATCCTTTCGTTTGTTTTGCAGGTTTATAATTTCTGTTAACTCTCCTTGTCTTGTAATTATTGGCTTTGTTTTGTGACAAAAAGGGGGAGAGAGTGAGAGAGTTAGAAAGAACTCTGAACAATGAATGATGTGAACAATGATTGTGAATATCGATGATATCAAGGTAAGTATGACTTCAACTCAACTTTGGTTTTTTTTTTGTGATTTGTGACATGCTTCTATACTAACTATTCGACTAACTATTTGGGCATGTAATATGACTAACAAGTTGATGTTGGACTAACATACTTTGACATTTGGTTTTCAACTGCTTAGAAGATATGTTGGTTTTTAACTATGATTCTTTCACATATCTGAATTTTTCAAATGTCATGATGAGAATAAACTCTATCTCTGTATTTGGTTTTGTATGTTCCAATTCTTGAGGTATCTAACGAATTTGTTTGTCAAGAATGTTTTCTGTGTGCAGAGATTACAGATGTCTAAGTCTAGAGTCTGTTCTAGGAGTTTATCTCATGTTTTTAATTTCTGGAACTCTTTTGTAAATTTTTGTTGTATGGTGATAGCAACAAAAATATCTTTTTGAATTTTCTTTGTGGATTTGTGTTTTGTCACGAAACCGCCAAAGGGGGAGATTGTTACGGAATTTGAGTTGGCGTATTTCGTGAATGTGTTAAGTCTTGAAGATTGAAGATGAAGAAACTTTGGATCGTATACCTCAATCTCAAGAAAGAAGAATTCAAAAGGATCAGGTACGTTTAACTAAAGAATTTTGATGATCCGAATACTTCTTATAGTGTAGAAACACCTGGAAGAGGTTTTAATTGCTTATTCATCAAAAACTGGACATGGGACATGTTCAGGATCCGGATCGTGGCTTTCAATCCGGATCCCGAAGGGTGTTTGTTCATACACTGGTTCAATCCGGATCGCAGCACTCTCTGATCCGGATCCCGAACACTAGTTTTACCTGTTTGCTTCTTCGATCCGGATCAGGAATTGCAATCCGGATCCCGAACATGATATTCTGGTAAAACTGTATGAACGATCCGGATCGGGGACTACGATCCGGATCCCGAACAGGCAATTTTTTGGAAATCGTCTTTATGCTTCTGCAATCCGGATCGCCAAATCTGATCCGGATCGCCGTCGGGATTTCTTTCCAGAAAAGGCTGTTTTTGATCCGAATATTCTTCCTAGGGTTTCTAACCTATAAATAGCCCTTCTTTTCATTTCTAGGGCATCCGCAATAGATCGGCTGATTAAGAAAGATAGCCGAAAAGAAAAATCCACATATATAGAGAAGAACGGAAATCATTAGATCTATTCAATGGTTCTTCATCTATATTGATTGATTTGATTCTAGGTTTTCCATACTCACATTTTGAGTAGAATCAAATCAATGAATACTTAGATGGTATTTCCGATCTATCTTTAATCTAAGTATTCGGCGGATCATCACCACCCAAACAAACAACGATTTATCCCCAAAATCGGCGCGTGGACTCGCGTGGCCTTGTGGATTCAAGGTGTTATCGCTCTCGTGGATTCGGAGCGAGGTGCGTTCGTGGATTCGAAGCGTGCCATTGGGTGAAGACCGTGGATTCGGTTGGACGTCGTGGACTCGACGTTGGACGCTGTGGATTCAGCGTTGGGCGCGGATCGTGGATTCGAGAAGCGTCGTGGAGCGAGCGGAGAAGATCTACTAGGAGCGTATGGTAAGAGGTTGAGTCGTCAGTGAGTACGCTATATCACCTTGTACGTGTGTTAATTCTAGTGGATTTCGCCGTGTTATCGGTCCCGTGGTTTTTTACTCCGGTTTGGAGTTTTTCCACGTAAAAATCTTGTGTGTTCTTTTATTTTTCCGCATTGGGTTTTATCGCACAATGATTTTTTGAGTGTTTATTGTTTACACCTATTCACCCCCCTCTAGGTGTTTTTTCCCCTATTAGATCCTTATTAACCTAAACCCAACATCTCGGTGGTTGAACCCACTGGGAACTCGCTCGTAAGTTCTCACACCCCTTGGGTGACCCCCCACAGGTTCGGGAATGGATGCAGCGGTCGAGACAGATCAGATGCAGTCGACAGCGAGGCATACGACAGGGGCAAGGGCCCAGCAGCATAGTGACCTAGAGGGTCTAGCAGAGGTATCCCTTTCTATGTATTTTTTGAGTGAACCTTGTATGGTGAGGAATTATGTAAAGGAAATGTAATAATTTTATTTGCAAGATTCGAATGGTAAAGTGTAATAAGTTTAATTTATGGTTCATCACTCTTGCATGCTTTCATTATCGCTTAAACTGTTTGTTTATAAAATGAAAGTTTAAATTTATAGTGATTTTTAGTACTCTGATATTGTGCTTCCGCATACACTTGTTGTGTTATTATGGATGTTACCGTTCCTTTCGGGTAGAAAAAGGTTTTACTCGATTGGCGGGTCTGTTGGCGTGCCCGAACCGTACAAATTGGCGGACTCGGGGCGTGACACATCATGATTGCTCCAGAGGATCTTCACATAGGGGATGATCCGATTGCGCAATTCTTTCATCTCCCGATCTAGAATCCGCAGTGGGCGCTTCTCATATCTCAAATCCTCGCTGATCTCGAGTGGTGCAAAGTCGATGACGTGCGACGGGTCGAAGACGTACCTCCTTAGAGTGGAAACGTGAAAAACATCGTGGACACCAGCAAGTCTCGGGGGAAGTGCAAGTCAGTAAGCAACTGGCCCGATATGCTCCAACACCTCGAAGGGCCCAATGTATCGGGGGCTGAGCTTCCCGCGAATGCCAAACCTCCTAATCCCCTTGGACGGCGAGACTTTCAGAAATACATGATCTCCAACCTGAAACTCTAAGTCTCGTCGCCGAACATCAGCATAGCTCCTCTGTCGGCTCTGAGCGGTCTGAAGATGCTGCCGAATCACTCGGACCTTCTCCTCTGCCTCAAGCAGTATATCTGGCCCCAAGGTCCGTCTCTCGCCTACGTCACTCCAATAAAGTGGTGATCGACACTTGCGTCCATACAACGCTTCAAATGGAGCCATCTGTATGCTCGCTTGAAAGCTGTTGTTGTACGCAAACTCAACCAAAGGATAAGTGTCGAATCCAACCTCCGCCGAAATCCAAGACGCAAGCCCTCAGCATGTCCTCCAAGATCTGTATAGTCCGCTCTGACTGCCCATCAGTCTGTGGATGAAAAGCTGTACTGAATCTGAGCTGAGTCCCCAAGGCGGTCTGCAAACTCCTCCAGAAACGCGAGGCAAATCTCGGATCCCTATCTAACACAATGGAGGCGGGTACTCCATGCAACCTCACTATCTCATCAAGGTATAATTGGGCTAGTCGCTCGAGTGGCCAAGTAGTCTGCATAGGCAAAAAGTGCGCTGACTTGGTAAGTCGATCCACAACTACCCAGATAGCATCTGCTCCGCCCTATGCCCTCGGCAATCCGACCACGAAATCCATCGTAATGTGGTCCCATTTCCACTCGGGGATTGGGAGACTTTGTAACTTGCCAGCTGGCACTCGATGCTCAGCTTTTACTTGCTGACAAGTCAAACACTGGGCCACAAATCTCCCGATATCCCTCTTCATGCCATTCCACCAGAAATGTGCCTTGAGGTCCTTATACATCTTAGTCCCCCCAGGATGAAGGGTATAAGGTGTATAATGGGCCTCCCTCAATATCTGCTCTCTGATCTCAGCATCCACCGGTACACATGCTCGGTCCCTGTACCTCAGTACTCCCGCAGCATCCACTGTAAAGTCCCCTGACTGATCACTCGGAATCTGATCTCGAATCCTGGTCAAGTGGGGGTCCTCACTCTGTTTCTCCCTGATCCTGTCCAGCAGAGTGGGCTGCACGACTAAGGACGTCAGTCTGGTAGAGACCCTAGGGGACACAACCTCTATCTCGAGCCATCTCATCTCCTCTAATAGGGGCGCCTGGTCTGTGATCAACATAGACAAACTCTGTACTGCTCTCCTGCTCAATGCATCAGCGACCACATTAGCCTTGCCTGGGTGGTAAAGGATGTCTACATCATAATCCTTTAGTAGCTCTAACCACCTGCGCTACCTCAAGTTCAGCTCCTTCTGTGTGAACAGATACTTTAAGCTCTTGTGGTCGGTGTAGATCTCACAATGCTCTCCATACAGGTAATTGCGCCAAAGCTTCAGTGCAAACACCACGTCGTGGGTAGGGTAATTCTTCTCGTAATCCTTGAGCTGTCTCGATGCATAAGCAATTACCCTCCCTTCCTGCATCAACACACAACCGAGTCCACCGTGCGATGCGTCACTGTAGATCACATATCCTTTCCCCATAACAGGAAGGAAAAGGATAGGAGCGGTCATCAATCTATCCTTCAGCTCCTCGAAGCTCCTCTGGCAGTCCTCACTCCAGATAAACTTAACTCCTTTACGCGTCAACCGAGTGAGGGGTGTGGAAAGCTTCGCAAAGCCTTCCACAAACCGACGATAATAACCAGCTAAACCCATGAAGCTGCGCACCTCTGATACAGTCGTCGGTCGGGGCCAATCTCGAACTGCCTCAATCTTCGCCGGGTCTACTGCCACACCGGCGGCGGAAATCACATAGCCCAAGAAAGCTACCTCCCGAAGCCAAAACTCGCACTTCGCCAGCTTGGCATACAACTTCTTTTCTTGTAGAAGTTGTAGCACAGTCCTCAAGTGCTCCACATGCTCGGCCTCGCTCCGGGAGTAAATGAGGATATCATCAATGAACACCACCACAAAACGATCCGGAAATGGCCGAAATATCCTGTTCATCAAGTCCATAAAGGCGGCAGGGGCATTAGTCAATCCAAACGGCATAACTGTAAACTCATAATGCCCGTACCGAGATCTGAAAGCAGTCTTAGGAATATCCTCGACCTTCACCTTCAGTTGGTGGTAACCAGACTGCAGATCGTTCTTGGAGAAAACACAAGACCCTTGCAGCTGATCAAAGAGATCGTCGATGCGCGGCAGAGGGTACTTATTCTTGATGGTCACTTTATTCAGTTCCCTATAGTCCACAAACAGTCGAAGTGATCCATCCTTCTTCTTCACGAATAGCACCGGTGCTCCCCAGGGCGACACACTGGGTCTAATAAAGCCCTTATCCATCAAATCTTGCAGCTGTGCCTTAAGCTCTCGCTGCTCAGCTGGTGCCATCCGGTAGGGAGCCTTGGAGATTGGCGCAGTTCCTAGAACTACGTCAATCACAAACTAGATCTCTCTGTCGGGCGGCATACTAGTCAGCTCAGGTGGAAACACATCCGAAAACTCGCAAACAATAGGAATATCCCCGAGTCCCGGTGCCGCCGTAGGCCCCTCAACAACACTAGCCAAAAAGGCTACACATCCTCGATGAATCATCCGCCTCGCTCGGGAAGTCGAAACCATAGAGGCAAAGAAAGCGCTCTGACATCCCCTGTGAGGACCTGGTTTCCCCGTGGGGGAGTTTTCTGGTGGTTTGGCAGCTTTCGAAGGCCTGCGTGGTGTGTTGGTGGTGTTTGTGCGCAATTTGGACACAAGTGGTGGACTTCGGGCTTAAAATGGATCACGGGAGTACTTGGGAGGACCCGTCGAGTGTTTAGAAGTGATTCGCGCGACCGGATGTCAAATTTGGACTCAGGGCGAAGTTTGGATAAAAGATCACCTCTCCGGATGCCTTCGGGAATTTTTAGAGTTGGAATTTGGCAAAATGGACTTCGGATTTGGATTCAGCGCGCGAAAACGATGAAAATGGACTATTCACTTGTTTTTTTCGGAGCCCGGATGACGCGCGCAATTTTCGAGGCTTCTTGGTACTGTTCCGGCACCGGCGGCGGGCAGCGGCGGGGCAGGCGCGGGCAGGTGCGCGGTCCACCTCGGAGGCGTGCACCGGATGCGGGCCGCGTGGCGGCTCCCGGTTGGGCCGGCGCAGCGGGCGCGGTCCACGGGGAATAGCGGGTGTACGGTGGACCAGTGGGGGGGACACGTGGCGCACACCGGTTGGCCGGTCCGCGTGCACTCGGTCCACGGAGCAGGTGCGGCCGCCTCGGGGCGCGTGCTTGGCAGGAGGGCGCAGGCGGCGCTGGCAGCGCGCACGTGGGCGTGGCAGCGACGTGTTGACCAAGTGGTTGCCACGTGTCGATCCCTCGTTGGTCCACGTGTCGAGCGGTGAGGGGCCAATCTTGCTGTAGCCTGTTCGGGGGTGCGACGTGGCGGGCCCTAGGCTTTCCGGGCGTGAACAGTGCTGGGCCGGGCCCAACACTGTAGCCGCCCGGTTCTTGCCCAGCGCCCGGAAGTTGGGACATATCCGGCATTTCTCCAATTGTTTCCTGGAGCCTATAAAAGCGATCCGAGCTTCCTTCTTCCCCTTTTTCTGGCATTTCCGAGCCTCCTCTCGCCATGGCGGCTTCAAGCAAAGTTGATCCCCGAGCTATGCTGCATCCATCTGCAAAGTTTTGAGATTTTTGGTGGCACGCTTATCGAGGTTTCCATTTTTACGGTGCGGCACGACGCTCGTCCATTTGGGTTCCCCTTCGTCGCGTTTCGGTGCGCGAGCTACCCCGGCCTACTCCGACCATCTTTTTGAGCGTTTCTTCGCCGTTGGATTCGCAACAGGTGAGGCTACGATTTTGGTTTCTCGTACTTTTTTTGGTTTTGCGTTTTTCGAGGAGTTTTTCCTTGCTCACTGGGACACTGGTTTGCTGTGAGGATTTGTGAGGACAGCAGCTTCATCCGAGGAATCTCCGCGCACAAGTCTCGATCAGGACGTGCTTGTAGACTTTTTTCATCTACTCGACGCGAGGATCATCGTGGTATTTTTTTTTGGAATTTCTTGAGGCCTTCCCGGAGGTATACATCTTCCTTCTTATCTGTGCAAGAGTTTACAGTTGATTGGTTTTGGGATTTTGCGCACCGATACTGTGGAATTTGTAACTTGGCCTACGGTGCTCGGATTTGGGCGTGCAGGTACCCGTTTCGAAGCTATCGACGCGAGGAACGCTGTGGTGTTTATTTCAGAATTTTTGGAGCTCTTTCTGCAGGTGAAAAATTGACTTCTTTGCGGCTGAGATTTCAGTGTTGTATACTTGGCAGATTTTGGATTTAAGTGTAATTGTAGCCTTGTGTTGTACCCAGGAGGGTTTGTAGACTGTACTGACCTGTTGGACTTGAAGTTGCTATTTCCTTGGTATTTTCAACTGTGAATCTTGGACAGTTAGCGCCTTCAGGTGGGTGGCCTTATCTTCAAGTTTGATGGACTGAACAGTAAATCTGCTATAGTAGGAACATGCATGATAGTGGATTCTTTGTAGCATGCTAGAATGTAGGAATGGTTATTCCTTGTATTATCTGTTGATCTTATGATCTCTTTTGCTTCCTACTACCTGTTTAATTTTAGTTATCTTGGAACTTGACCTAGCACCCCCGTCATATGTTGCATGTGTAACCAGACCAGTAGAAAACCCTCACTTGGGCTAGGGTTATTATGTTTAGACATCCACACTGTTCTTTCATTCCTGGACTTAGTGTTATCCTCGCCCGGGTAGTGGGCCGAGCGGTCGGGACTTCTTTTAGTGTGGGTTGCATTTGCACTCGTGCTTGGAGCAGAGTGGAGTCTGGTAGTTGTAGTGGGTCGCTTATTTGTGCCGGGAGTCGTTTGGGTAAACGGTAGTCCCGGGAGGTCTTGTATCCCTGTTTGTGCTGTCGCCACTGTGTTAGTGGCAGTTGTGTGCTTGTGTTAGCTGGACCTAGATCCCAGAACCTTTTTGACATACACATGATTTTAGTCTATCTATGTTTTCTTCCAAGCTTCGAAGGGCCGCTGGAGTCTGTTCTTGTTTGATTGGACAAAGGCATCAGCCCTTCGGGGTTTGGGTACACACTTGTTTTCTAACTGTTTTCTAAAAAGAACTAAAATCATTAAATATGGATTTCTTCCAGATCAAAATGGTTTTCAATAACAAATGTCACCTGTTTCCTGTAATCTCCCCACTCGAAAGGATTCGAGTGGTCTGGGTTCTAAGGGGCCGTTCCTTTGTCGGGACGGAAGCCGCGGGGGCCAAACCTGGAACCTGTTCTTGTTTGATAGGGTTGTAGGTGTAGGTCTCCCGGGACTTTCGGGCCCTAGTTGGTATTTTCTGCGTGTTGTACCGAGGTTGTCGTGTTCCCGAACTGTAAGGGGGCCGGGAACTCCGATAGGCGGAGCCTAGAGTCTGTTCTTGTTTGATAGGGTTCTTAACACCGATCTATCGGGTTTTCCAAACCCTTATGGTGTCGGCCCTTCCTGAGTTATCTGTGTGGTTGATGTTCTGCTGTTGGGAACCGTCGGGGTTGACGGTGGTCCCGGGTTGTTGAGTGTCGTCCGACCAGATTTGTTAGCCCTGAGTTGTGGGTTGGTCCTGGCTATGGAGTATCTCCAGCCAGTGTGTTTGTGTTGTGAGCTGTTGGAGAGACTTGTGTCTCGTGTTTCGTGAGAGAGCTGATCAGCTGAGTCGTCGAGACTGCTCCGACTGTTGTGCGAGATGTTTGTGGATGCTGAGTCTTTCCGTTCAGAGCGTGAGCGTGGATTTTGGACTATAGCCTGCAGTGCCACTGTAGTGAACCGGAAATTGGTATATAAATAAATGTAAATAAAATGGTATGAAATACTATTTTATTGAGTTAGAAAAGTACAGGATGACCTGGAAATGAATTGGGCCCAAATCGGGATTAAAATAAGATATCTAGAATCTTATAAGGAAAGTGGGCCCAGATTGTAAGTGGAAAATTCACAGTCTCGGAAAATGCTGAGAAAATTACGGGAGCTCCGTAAATATGTTTTAAGGCCACAGTAAAAGTTTCGCGTTGATCGGACACCCGGATTGAGAGAACGGGCTCCGCCAGCGAATTCAAGGACAGTGGGACTTTTGTCAAATCAAAAAGGGTCCCGGAATTCCCCAGCATAGGGTTTGCTGGTTGTTTAGTAACCTTCGGTGGCCTTGGCCGTGATTGGATGCGTGTTGGGCCCAAGAAATGGAATTGCTGTGCAACTTGGGCACAAGCGTTGGAAACCGGGCTTAAAAAGAGATCGCGTGGGTCATTGGAGGACCCGTCGCGTGTTCAGAAGTGATTTCGCGTGTCGTCGATGTCAAATTGGGCCTCGGGCGAAGTGGGATTGAATAATTCCTCTCTGGGCGCCTCCGGGGAATTTTAGAGTCGCAATTCGGCAAATCGGGCTTCAGAATTGGACCCGGTGCGGAAAACCGGATCAGTGGGCTATCCGGGGGAATTCGACAAATTATCGGATGAGAATTTGGAGAAACGGACATCGTTTCTGGACTCAGCGCGCGAAATTGCTAAGAATGGACTATTTATTTGTTGGATTTGGAGTCCGGTAGGCGTGCGCGCTTTTCGTGGCAAAGCGGCACGTAAATCGAGGCGTCGCGGCACAGTCCCGCGTGGCACGGAACCCGAGGGTCCGCGGCTGATGTGACCCGACGCGCAGGGCGCGTCAGGTGCGCAGGCGCACCTTCTGCGCGGGCCACAGGGGGGCCGCCACGCGGCGGACCCCTGTTGGCGCGCGCAGGCGCGTGGTCGCGCGCCCGTGTAACGGGCGCGTGTCACGCGCCTCTGCGCAGGCAGCGCGGCCGCGTGGCGCGCAGTGATGCGGCCACGTGGCCGCCCTTTTCTTGCGGTGGGCCGGGTGCACCCGGGTGGGTGTGGTGCACCGGCCGGTGCACGGTGCACCGTGCACCGTGGACCACTCCCTCTCCCTTTCTCTTTTCTTCTCTTCTTCTTCCCCCGCAAGCCACCATTCTTCTCCTTCTTCGGTTTCTTCTTCAACCGAGAGTGAGGGAGAGCGAGGGAGGAGGTTGGGGAGTGTTGCGGCGAGGCGTCGAGGGCTTCGTGGAGCGCGCAAATTGCTCCGAAGAGCCAAATAGACTACGCGATGCCGTCGAGGTAGGCCGTTTATCATATTTTGTGGTATTTTCGGCACAGTTTCTATACTTCCTTTTGGATGTTGGATTTGACCCCTTGCCCATATGCATGTTAGGGAACCAACCTTTCTGTGCCGTCTTACTGCCCGAGTTTTGCGGGCGTTTTTGACGCGTCTCGTTTTGCGTGCCGACACGAGGTATGTGCTCCGTTTTGCGCGCAGGTTGGACTAGCGGACACCGTTTGTCGAATAGACTCTAATGATACGCTCCGTTTTGCGTGCAGGGTCGGAAAAGTGTGCACCGTTATGCGTGCAACCCTACAGTTAAAGTTGCACCGTTTTGCGTGCAGTTTCGAGGTACGTGCACCGTTTCGCGTGCCGTTCGTGTTATCGCGCACAGTTTTACGTGTAGACTCTAATAATGTATCTCGTGTTGTGTTCAGGACCAAACAAAGGTGCACCGTTATGCGTGCAACCCCACAGTCGAATGTGCACCGTTTTGCGTGCAGTTTCGAGGTGCGTGCACCGTTTCGCGTGCAGTTCGCGCTATCGCGCATCGTTTTACGTACCGGCTCTAACGATGCGTCTCGTTTTGCGTGCAGAACTAAACAAACGTGCACTGCTCCGCGTGCACCCCTACAGTGGAGCGTGCACCGTTTTGCGAGCCAATTTGGGGTATGTGCTCCGTTTCGCGTGCAGGTCGTGTTGTCGCGCACCGTTTAGCGTGCCGTCACTAACAGTGTGCATCGTTTTGCGTGCAGGGCCTGAGAGACGTGCACCACTTGGGTGTGCACCCTTCAGCGAGGCATGCCCCGATTCGTGTGCAAACTCGAGGTACCAAGTGGAGCCGCGCGGAGGCCAATTACCAGTGTCTGCGGGCCATTAGGAGGTATTGGAGAATAAAAAGGGTGGAATCGCGCGGAGATCAATTGCAAGTGTCTACAAGCAATTGGGGACGCTACAAGGTGGGGAATTCTGCCGAAAAGGGGTGACCTCTCCCCTTGCTCCTTTGCTTTTCAATTTGAAGCATGATAGTAGCCTGTTAGAGGCGTTAGGTGATTATGATTATGATTGCCTGTGTAGATGGATACAGATGAAAAGTGCAACTGTTGGTTGCCAGAGATAGGGGAATAAATGTGCCTGTGTAGATGGACACAGAGGAAAAGTGCAACTGTTGGTTGCCCAGGATATATGATGAATATGCATGCGTAGAAGTAATTATTATTTTTATGAATGAGATGAAAATAATGGCATGCATGAAAATGATTAGCTATCTATGATTGTGATCATGTTAGGGTATAACCCTAGGAATCATGTGACATAAGGAAAGGAAACATGTTGGTAGTAAGACTAGGAGAAAACCTAGCTTCAGGGTTCACAGAGTGGCATTAAACTTAGGAATTATCCTAGGATTGAACGAGTGGCATTGTCTTAGGTGATAACCTAAGGGACACTGGATAGAGTGATCAACATAGAGTCAAGGACTCTAGGATGAGTATGACATTGAACTTAGGTAAAGATAACCTAAGGTGAACCAGTGATCAACATAGAGTCAAGGACTCTAGAATGAGTATGACATTGAACTTAGGTAAAGATAACCTAAGGTGAACCAGTGATCAACATAGAGTCAAGGACTCTAGGATGAGTATGACAGTGAACTTAGGTAAAGAGAACCTAAAGTGATCAAGAAGAGTTTAAACTCACAGACAAGGAGTTAGAGTCAGTATAACTCTAAGTTAAAAGTGGAACAGGAAAATAGAGTTAAGTTAACTCTTGGATTCAGTAAAGAATCAGGAAAGTGGGATGAGATCCCAAGGTTAAAGAATTAAACAAATACAACCCTAGAAAGAGTCATAGGGTGTCCGGGCAAAGGGACAATAACTTTAACTTCAACTCGAGTTAAATAAAGAAAGTGAAATATGTAAGAGTCCAGGAGACTCGCTGGTTACCCGTATGGTAAGACCTAGGGTAAGAGATGAAAAAGTGGTTAATAAGCAAAACAAGTAATTGCTTAAGAAAAAAGGCTTTAAGTTAAAAGCAAGCTAAAAGTGGCTAAAAAGTATAAAGAGAATGCAAATGGCGCCTTCGAATTTGGGACTCGTCATGTGGAGCAGGACTCCCTGGGCAGTGGGCCGTTGGACGAGGTACTTTCGAAGGACCAAGAATAAAAGTAAAGAGCCAACCCTCTAAGAAAGGAGGAAGAGTTTTGCCAGTGGCAATGAGAGCTGAAGGCTCGAGTGAGAAAGAAAAGAAAAGTAAATGTTCAAAAGCAAAGAGGCTAAGAACTAAAGTGAAAAGAAAGGAAAACAAAGAGGACTTAAAGGTCCAACGGTGGAGCCAGGCCAAGTAGGAGGCACGGGCGGTTAATCCCTCTCCCGGTAGAGACCCGTTCGGTACGCTTCAGCCGTAGGACAAAACAACTGAAATACAAAGATAATAAAACGGGCGTGCCTTCGAAGGTGAAATGTGGTTCTGCGGGACGTAAAGGGTTACCGGCTTGCCCTCTCCCCGGGTGCACCATTCCGGACACGAGGGAAGCCCCCTCCCCGATGCAGGTGGTCCGAAGAACACATTTACTTCGTAGGACGGGGTAACACTCGCGGGTGTTATCGGCAACCTTAGAATCCTTATCTTATGGTAGCAGGACTACCGGGCTCGGGCCCGTTGGATAAGGACTTCTGAGGGTTAACTTGAACTAAAGCACCAGAATCTAAAGAACAAAGAAAATAGAGTGGCCAAGGTGGCCGGGTTAGTTGGAACCCTGTGTGTAGCGGCATAGTGGCCGAGTTGGTGCTTAGCAGCCTAGGGTGGCTAGTCGGTTTAGTGCTGGGTAGTTGGTTTTACTCAGATAGTGTAGTGACCTGGTACATTGCATAGCTGCAGATTGACATTGATGATTTAGTTTCCTAGCACTATTATTGTTGCTTCCATTGGACCAAGTGGTGTAGGACATTTCTTCTCGGTGGATGAACCCACTGGGAACTCGCTCGAAAGTTCTCACACCCCTTGGGTGACCCCCCCCACAGGTTCAGCTTTGGATACAGCAGACGAGACGGTTCAGATGCAGACGGCGAGGCTTACGTCAGGGGCAAGAGCCCAGCAGCATAGTGACCTAGAGGGTCTAGCAGAGGTACCTTTCTTTTATGTTTCGAGTGAACCATGTATTGTGAGGAAAAGCATTGTAATATTATGTAAGTGTAATTGGAGAGATGTAAAATGTAATAAAGTTTATTATGGTTCATTCTTATCCTGCTTTCATTTCCGCTTTAACTATTTGTTATTGAATGAAAGTTTTAGTTTAGTAGTGATCTACTCTGATATTATACCTCATCATACACATTGTTCTGATTTGAGATGGATGTTACCGTTCCTTTCGGGTAGCGAGAGGTCGTGCCCGATTGGCGGGTCTGTCGGCGTGCCCGAACCGCAAAAATTTTCGGTCCCGGGTCGTGACAGCCACTTTGAGTGTAGCGAGTTAGTTCCCTACCGTCGTTGGAGTGTAGCGGTACCCCTTCTGAGGAGAGCTTCAGTAGATTAGTTTACCTCTTTTCCCTCTGTTGAGAGACTATTGTTGTGAGGTTTAGAGTTGTATTTTATTTTTCAATTTGAGAGACCGATGCAGTGAGGATATTTTTGTTTTGAGAGCTTGTACACTGATATTTTTATTGGAGATATCTCCCTTTTGAGTTTTGTATCAGAGGACTTTTTATACGATCGTATTTGGGAGATGGATATTGTATTGTTTTCAGTTGTACAGTGTTTGGACCTCAGTTTTTCAGTTGTTTACTTTCAGCTCTGATATCTGTATACTGTAGTTGATTCTTTTTGCAGGTTAGTCGCTTCGTCTATACGGGGTTTCCGTATGGGCGGCGGATCTGTTGGCGAGCCCGGGTCGCAGTTTCGACGCCGGGGCGTGACATCCCCGGTATACCAACACCTTCTGGCCTGGCTCTCTAAAAGTGACAGTCCTTGTCACGCCCCGAGTCCGCCAATTTGTACGGTTCGGGCACGCCAACAGACCCGCAAGTCGGGTAAGACCTTTTCCTACCCGAAAGGAACGGCAACATCCATAGTAACACAACAAGTGTATGCGGAAGCTCAATATCAGAGTACTAAAAATCACTATAAATTTAAAACTTTCATTCAATAACGAATAGTTAATGCGGAAATGAAAGCATACAAGAGTGAACCATAAATTAAACTTATTACACTTTACATTTCTGAACTTGCAAATAAAATTATTACATTTTCTTTACATAAATTCCTCACTATACAAGGTTCACTCAAGAAATACATAAATGGGATACCTCTGCTAGACCCTCTAGGTCACTATGCTGCTGGGCCCTTGCCCCTGTCGTATGCCTCGCTGTCTGCATCTGATCCGTCTCGACCGCTGCATCCATTCCCGAACCTGTGGGGGGGAGTCACCCAAGGGGTGTGAGAACTACATCTGAGTTCCCAGTGGGTTCAACCACCGAGAGAAAGTGTCCTACACCACTTGGTCCAAAGGAAGCAATAATAATAGTGCTAGGAAACTAAAATCCTCGATATCACATGTAGCTATACAAAATAATACATCACTGTCTGTATATACTCATCAACCCAGCACTACACTGTCTAGCCATACTAGGCTACAATATAATAGGTCACTACACTATCTGTGTACTCATCGACCCAGCACTACTCTGTCTAGCCACACTAGGCTGCTAAGCACCAACTCGGCCACTATGCCGCTGTATACAGGGTCCAACTAACCCGGCCACCTTGGCCACTCTATTTTTCTTTATTCTTTAGATTCTGGTGCTTTAGTTCAAGTTAACCCTCAGAAATTTCTTATCCAACGGGCCCCAGCCCGGTAGTCCTGCTACCATAAGATAAGATTTCTAAGGTTGCCGATAACACCCGCAAGTGTTACCCCGTCCTACGGAAGAAACGTCCCGAACGGGTCTCTACCCGGGAGAGGGATACTGCCCGTACCTCCAACATGGACTGGTTTCACCGTAGGTCCGCCCGTTTTATCTTTATATTTTCTTTCTTTTCTTTTTCTTTAGTTCTTAGCCTCTTTGCCTTTGAACACTTGCTTTCCTTTCTTATTCGAGCTTATAGCTCCCTTTTGCCACTGGCAAATCACTTTCTCTTTTCTTTGAGCATTTAGCTCCTTGCTTTCACTTTTAGCCCTTAGAAAGTACCTCGTCCGACGGGTCACTGCCCAGGGAGTCCTGCTCCACTTGACGAGTCTCAAATTCGAAGGCGCCATTTACATTTTCTTTATGCTTTTATCCACTTTTAGCTTGCTTTTAATCTTTGCCTTTTTGCAACAATTTTTTCTCTTATCCTAGGTCTTGCCATAAGGATAACCAGAGAGTCTCCTGGACTCTTAAACATTTCTCTTTTATTTCTTTAATTCAAATTGAAGTTAAAGTTATTATCCATTTGCCCAGACACCCTATGACTTTCTAGGGTTATATTTGATCAAAACTTTAACCTTGGGATCTTATCCCACTTTCCTGATTCCTCATTGAATTCTAGAGTTAACTTAACTCTATTTTCCTATTCCACTATTAACTTAGAGTTACACTGACTCTAATTTCCTGTTTTCCCTTTCATGTCTCCACACTTGATCTATTTTTCCATTCTCTTGATTCCTTACTGAATCCTAGAGTCAACTTGACTCTATTTTTCTGTCTATGAGTTTAAACTTTTCTATCTCAACTTAGGTTCCCTTTACCTAAGTTCCATGTCATACTTGTCCTAGAGTTCCTTGACTCTATGCTGACCACTAGTTCACCTTAGGTTCTCTTTACCTAAGTTCCATGTCATACTTGTCCTAGAGTTCCCTGACTCTATGTTGAACACTAGTTCTCCTTAGGTTTCCTTTACCTAAGTTTCATGTCATATACATCCTAGAGTTCTCTGACTCTATGTTGATCACTCTATCCAGTGTCCTTAGGTTGTCACCTAAGACCATGCCACTCGTCCTCCCTAGGATAACTCCTAAGTTGATGTCACTCGTCAAACCCCTATACTAGGTTTTCTCCTAGTCTTACTACCAACAACTGTTGCTCCCTTATGTCACGTGATTCCTAGGGTTATACCCTAACATGCTCACAATCATAATAGCTAATCCTTTATCATGCATGCAGTTATTTTTATTTCATTCATCAAATAGTAATTACTTCTACGCATGCATATTCATCATATATCTTTGGCAACCAACAGTTGCGCTTTTCCTCTGTGTTCATTTACACATGCACATCTATTCCTCTAACTCTGGCAACCAACAGTTGCACTTTTCCATCTGAATCCATCTAAACAGGCAATCATAATCATAATTACCTAACGCCTCTAACAGGCTACTATCATGCTTCGAATCGAAAAGCAAAGGAGCAAGGGGAGAGGTCACCCAATTTCGGCAGAATTCCCCACCTTGTAGCATCCCCAATTGCTTGTAGACACTTGCAATTGGTCTCCGCGCGATTCCACTTGTTTCCTCGAGCTTGCACGCAAAACGGTGCACATCCCTCAAGTCCGCACGCAAAACGGTGCACGTCCTCTACTCCTGCACGCAAAACGATGCATGTCATTAAAAACCCACACGTAAGATGATGCGCGCCACATCAGCCGGCACGCAAAACGATGCGCGACAACATGATCTGCACGCGAAACGGTGCACGTACCTCAAATCTGCACGCAAAACGGTGCACGCCTCACTGTGGGGTTGCACGCAAAACGATGCATATTTTTCTAGCCCTGCACGAAAAACGATGTAAATTATTAGAATCTACTCGTAAAATGGTGCGCATTGGTCCAACCCGCAAGCAAAACGGAGCACGTACCACGTATTGGCACGCAAAACGATGCACATTCTACGATAGGGTCGCACGCAAAACGATGCACGTTTTTCCAGCCCTGCATGAAAAACAAGACGCAACGTTAGAGTCTGCGCGCAAAACGGTGCTCGTTAGTCCAACTAGCACGCAAAACGAAGCATACCTCGTATTGGCACGCAAAACGGTGCATATTGCTTTTTCAACGTTGCACGCAAAACGGTGCATGTTTTTCGAGTTCGCGTCCAAAACTGTGCGCATTCGCCGAATCCGCACGCAAAACGGCGCACCCTCCACGAGCTTGCACGCAAAACGAGGCGCGTCCAAAACGCCCGCGAAACTCGCGCAGTAAAACGGCACAGAAAAGTTGGGTCCCTAACATGCACGTGGGCAAAGGGGTCAAATCCAAAATCCAAAAGGAAACTTCAAAACTGTGCCGAAAATACCACAAAAACGACATATGGGGCCTACCTCGACAATGCCGTGACGTCTATCGCGCCCATTAGCCTCTTTGGAGCATCATGCGCGCTCCACGGAGTCCACGGCGCACTCGTGCGCCCTCGAAAACCCCCCGCGAAAATTGCCCGGTTCCCCTTCTGGTACGCTCGGGTGAAGCCAAAAAGGCAAAAAGGAGGAAAAATGGGGCATTTCGGGCCTTTATAGGCCGAACCCGAACTTTCGGGCGCACCCTTTCGGGCGCCCGAAAGTTTTCGGGCGGCTACAGTAACCGCTCCAGCCGCGGTCCACGGTCCACGCCATGCCAGCTAGGCGCCACGTCGGCACCGCTCGACCAACCCGAGCGCGACACGTGGCCCTGGACCCGTGCACCGCGACCACCGAACATCGGCGGCCAATCGTTGGCCGCCACGTGGACCGCACTACCTCCCCGCGCTGACGCCGGCCGCAGCGACACGTCACATCGCGCGTTGACGCGCGAATGGCAGGCCGACATGTGGCCCTGCCACCTGACGCCGCGCCAGCGACCGCGCGCCTTCCCGACGCGCCCCCGCTCCCTCGGTCAGAGCGACCAATAGGGAAGCGCCACGTGGCGCTCCCCACCTACCACGCGTGCCTCGGGCCACGCGCCACAGCGCGACGCGCGCGAAAAACTTGCCTCGGGATTCACGCCCGCTGCCTCGGGATCCGTGCCAACCGCCTCGGGATCCGTGCCACTGTCTCGGGATCCTTGCCAACCGCCTCGGGATTCGTGCCACTGCCTCGGGATCCGTGCCACTGCCTCGGGATCCGTGCGCTATAGTAACTTCCGGGCGCGCACAGTAACTTTTCGGGCGCAACTTCAGCTGGACCGGGCTGCTACAGTGAACCGGGTTCGCTACAGTGCAGCCCGGTTCGCTGCAGCCCGAAAAACCCACTTGCTACAGTACTCTCCGGGCGCCCGGAACTCATTTTCGGGCGCCCGAAACTTGGGCCCAAGCCCAGTTTCGCCCGTTTTCGTCCGTTCTCGCCCGTTTTCGCTCAAATTTGATGGGCAGCCACAGTTTAACTTGATTTACCTCCTGGTACTTAAATTTTTCAGTTTAGACCCTTTTTATTTTACCAAAAGTCCCACTGTATTTGAATTCACTGGCGGAGCCCGTTCTCTCTATCCGGGTGTCCAATCAACGCGAAACTTTTACTGTGGCCATAAAACATATTTACGGAGCTCCCGTAATTTTCTCAGAATTTTCTGAAACTGTGAATTTTCCATTTACAATCTGAGCCCACTTTCTCATGTAAGATTCTGGATCTCTTACTTTAACCCCGATTTGGGCCCAATTCACTTCCAGGTCATCCTTTACTTCTCTAAACTTAATAAAAATAGTATTTCATACCATTTTTACTTACACTTATTTATACACTAAGTTCTGGTTCACTACATTCTACCCCCCTTAAAATAAGTTTCGTCCCCGAAACTTGAATCATATGTCGACTCTTACTTGACAAAGAGGGGGAAATCTTGCCCTCACTACTGGGCTCACTGCACCTCATGTCCGGCATCACATTGCCTGCTCGCCCAAAATTACCCGAGCGACCCATTCCTGGATCCCTATCTCTTTTTAGGGACAAACTCAAACCTGGTGTCTGGCCACTTTCACCAAGTAGGTGAGAGACACATTTGAGCACTTGCTCTCTCTCAATTGCCACAATTGACCAAGTCTTTTCTTGCGAAATCTTCACTTTAATTCCGCCATCATTTTTCCACGATGAGGTTGCATCTGCAACTAATTACATTTACCGTATTTTTCGGTCACTCCGCTGCCTAATGTGGAGGGCAAAGGCCAATCCACAAGTCCTCAACTATCACACACGCTGTTAGCGCTCTAAGTCCACGGGTTATCAGCTAACCCGATATTTCGGACTACTAATAGGTTCACAGACCACAGTCCAATATGGGCCTATAGCTCAACTAGTCCAACTCTGTATAATGGCTCTCACTAGCACACAGACCCAATCGTCATACGGGTAGATCCACACTTAGGATTACCACCCCAACACTCCCACTAGGAGCTACAATACCTCAATCACCACTAGCTCTACAGCCTGGTCATATCACACTCTCAGTGTACAAACCTCAGTGTACTACTAGCCTCAATGCTCACGCGTGGCATTCCACGTTCCCGGGTCATCGCTCGGACTACCGTCCCGACCAAATCTCTATCATGCCCCGCCATCAGGTCTCGGGCCGCTGTCTGTAATGACACGACTTTTCTAGTATTATTTTACCCTCCTGCTAATAAAGTGTAAGTTAGAGGGAATTAGAATATCGGGCTCTTTAGAGTTGACTAACGTGCGGTGCGGGTATTTTTCGGTGATAGAGCTCGAAAAATGATGAACGGCGGTGCAATCGGATCCAAAATCCGACTTACGGATCTCCCGGAATGGGGTTCTGAAGGTCGCGGTAACCGTGGGGTGCATCGGAATCCGTGCAAAAGATCTAGCACGCATTTCGAGGAATCTCAGAATTATCTCTTAAGGAATTATCCTTAAGCAATTATCTTTGACGATTTATCCCGAAGGATTATCTGTAGGGAATTAATTAATTAACGAATTAATTAATTAGAGTCAAAAAAATATCCGAGGAGTATTTTGACGGTACGTATGAGATAAAATAAAATAAAAGAAATTAAATTAATAAGAGGATATTTAAACCCCGGTTACCGGAAAGCGGAAAAACCCTAATTTAAAATACCGCCTTCTCAAACCCTCATCTTTCGTGCGTACCGAAAACAAAACGAAACCCTAGTTTGAAAAGAAAAAAAAAAAAAGGAAAACCCTAACCCGAGGAGAAAAGAAAGAAAGAAGGAGAAAGCGGAGGAACCCGATCGCCCCGATTGACGTCCGGAGACCGGAGAACGAGACGCCATCATCTACGGGGAGCGGATCCGGATCTCCAACGCCGCGAGAACCAAGATCGGTTCTTTATTTCCGATAGATTGAGGTTAGTGGTCATTAATCCTTTCGTAGAATTTAATCGGGGGTTTTTCGTGTTCTTGTAAGGTTGTTTTAATCGGTACATCGATCACGGATTTTTGTTGGGTTTTGATCAATATTTTATTCTTGTTCTTGATCGGGTGTGATCGATGATTTTTATCGAATTTAATTGGTGGTTTTTAATCGGTTTCTTTTTATCGGGCTTCCGATCGACGTTTTGGTTGTTCGTCGATCGTTGGTTTAGTCATTAGAATTATCGAGTATTTATTCGGGAATTTTTGGGGGTGTTCCGTTGGAACATAGTGGGTTAACGGGAGGCCGCCGCCGCCGTTGTTAAACGGGAGGCCGCCGCCGTCGTTACCATGTTCGCGGGGTCATCGCCGGGATCCCACGGGAGCGAAAACGGAGAAGAAATCGCGAAACAGGAGCGAAAACGATGAAGAAAATCGCGAAATTGGGGTTTACTGTGCTTGTCCGTACAGCGCGGTCCACGGGTCCAGGCGTGCACCCGGTGCACGCCCGCAGTGTCGAAAGCACAAGACCCGGCGCACGGTTTCGTGCGCCGGCCCGGCCCGCACCGCATGGTGCACGCCTTCTGCGTGCACCCGGTGCGCGCCGCGGCCCTCCGCGGCCGTGAACCCGGCGCGCGCAAGCGCTGTGCGCGGCCCGGCCCATCCCACCTGGTGCACGCCTCCTGGGTGAGCCGGGTCTGCGCCGCCGCCTCCACTGTGCGGTGAGCCCGGTCCACGGTTGCTCCTGTGCACCACCCGACAGCCCCAAAGTTCGGTACCTCCGTTTTTGTCCGTTTTTCCACCGTTTTGAGCGCCGTTTTCGCCTTTGGGATCACAATCTCCGCGGTTTTCTTGGCATGGCCACTTGAGATCTTTTTGGTCACTGTTTTATTATGTCGCGGTCCTCTAGGTGTAGTGATTTCGGTTTTGGTGGGTTCATTGTTGCAGTGGTTGGGACCACTGATGTTACCTGATTAGGGTAAGGTGTTAATTTGTACTCTTGGATATTCTAGTAGGCCGCGAGGAGTTCCGATTGCTTGAGAGGGTCACGGGAGCGGTCGTATATCTTCAACCAGGTGGGTTCTTTTGCATCAAGTGCTGTAAGTGCATTATGTGCAACGTATCACTAAAGTATCTAATACTAACCGGTTTAATAAAGTAGATGAGATGTTTCTAATGTTTTAACCCTTCGCTTATTATGTACTGTTCTTTTGTTAATGTTTAAGGCGACCAAGGGTCGCAAATAATTAATTTACGCCGACCTCGGCATCCCATTTTGAATGCTGCACGTACACCGACAGAATAGGCCCCCGCATTGGTGTACTTTTCCGGAGAAGTGGTCTGTAGGACCCGTGTGCCCCACGTGTGTTGTTTGGGGACCTGATCACGATGGCTAAACGTGTCGCCCACGCATCGTGAAGGGGTTAGAGCATCATGTGTCACGTGGGGAGATCATCGATCTACCCCGACGGGACGTGTCACGTGGGGAGATCATCGATCTACCCTGACGGGACGGTGGTAACTAAAGCAAACAAAGCAATTAAAGTAAGTTTCAGGGCGAAGGATAGCGAAGGTTCCGGTGCGGTGTAACTCATTCTAATCTCCTGTTTGTTATTTTTATAACATCTACTTTATTTGTCACTGACTTTACCCACTCCGTGACAGGTCCAACTAAGTAAGTACAACGGGACGGTGGTGAGGCATCGCGGACCCTATGTTTGGCCGTATGAGGCCTTTGTCAAACTCTTATTTGGTTATCTCTCTCTTTTCCCTCCTTAGTTATTTCGTGTTGATGTGGATCATGCTGGATATCTGGACATGTAATTACAGTTTGGATATGGTTATGTTTAATTTGTTTTGCGGCCGTTTTACGATGAAAAAGGATTTCGAAAATGACTTTCAAAAATAGGGTGTCGTGTGGGCACCACTTTGAAAACCTTGTGGGTTTATCCTTTCAAACAATAAAGCCGCCTTAATGTGAATGTTTAGACGTTTTTAAAGGAACGGGTGTCGAGTGGACACCATTTGCAAACTGGTAGGTTATTTTATGGATAATGAACGGTTTACTTGCTAGTATTTGTTCACTGTGACTGTGTGGTTAAAGAGCATGTTGATTGTTGTGAATGACATTGTTGTAAACGTGACGCCGTGCATATACAAAGGAGACCCTGTCCGTTTGAAGGGTGAATTTGTATATGTGGCGGTCTGTCGCGCACCGGTAGGCGAGGTCGTTCTCATTTGATTGATTAATTTCAAAAAAATAATAATAATACACGTTTTTCCGCTTATCTTGAGACCTCCGGGGCGCGACAGATTTAATGGTATCAGAGAAAAACGGCTTTAACCACAGTAGCCGGTGACTAATATCCGCAGTGCATGATCCCACAACCAAAATTGGATATGATATAACCAAGTCGTAGGTGTCCTAGACGTGAGTGTGCGGGGAACAAGGGTCATAGCCTCAGTGTTTTTGTATGTCAAGTATTAGGCCAGGAACCTTAGGGTTAATGCGATTTCTTTGTATACAGCAGCATAATGGCCCGAAATGGGTTAGCAACGGAGAACGCAGGGGCAGAAAGTACGGTGCCAGCAGCGGCAGAGTATCAGCACCTCCGGCAACAACTACGAGAGATGGCCGGGCAGTTAGCAACCTTTATGGAACAAGTGCGTCCGTTGACGCAACTGTCGACTACACCAGTGGAGGTCACCCAGGCTCCTCTGCCCGGACCAGCCGCGCCAGTGACGGGACCGCCGGTGGCGGACAGCGAGACTATGGTCGCCCCTTCACCGACCACGGTAACCGGGGCACCGTCGGTTCAGGCAACAACACCTTCAGTAGCACCAACACCAGTAACAGCGGGACTTCTGCCAGGGGCCACTGTTGGAGACCCCTTGAGAGAGACCGTGGTGGCGCCTACCCCTAGAATGTCCACCGATGCCGCGGGGAAAGCCCCTATCCAGCAAACCGAATGGGATAGGGCGACGGTGAACTTGGCAAATTTCAAGAGGTACAACCCACCCGTATTTGAGGGAGAGACGACCGACCCTTGGGACGTGGAAAAATAGGTAGACACCATGGAAAGGCTCTTCGAAGACCTACTGATAGAGGAGCAGGAGCGGGTCCCCTTGGCGGTCAACTTCCTCGAAGGAAACGCCCGCATGTGGTGGAAGGCGGTGTGCTCGGACCCCTCGGAGGGCACCGCCCTCCCATCTTGGTCTTCGTTCCGAGAAAAATTATTTGGGGCATTCTTATCCGACAGCATCAAACAGCAGATGGAAGACGACCTGGTGCACATCAAGCAGGGAAGTGGAACTGTTATGGGGTACCAACGGGCATTTGTGAGGTTGGTCAAATGCGTCCCCTCTGTCATAAGAGACGAATCTCATAAGGCCCGTCTTTTTATGGATGGTCTACGGAGTGACGTCTTCAAGGTGGTGCAAGCGGCGGATTTGCACACCTTCCAGGAGGTGGTCGATAGGGCCACCGTGGTGGGGCACGGATTTATGTTTTCACAAGCCAGACGGGAGAGCTCGAAATACAGCGGGGATAAGAAACGAACGCGGCCTTATTTCGGAAAGGGGCATACCAAGGGGAGCCGGCCTCCTAAACGCCCGAGATCACAACAAGGAGCCAAGAATGCGCCGACGGGAGGACAAAGGCCGGTGTACAAGCCTTGCATCATTTGCGATGGATTACACTCAGTGACCGAATGTCCCCAAAAGCGAGACCACTGTTTTCGATGCGGCAAACCGGGGCACTTACGTTTCACCTGCCCCTTGAACACGGGGACATCATCCGTAGCAGCATCTACACCTTCGTCTCAGCAACCGGGAGAAGGGAGGGTCTACACGATGACTCACCAGGGGACGAATCCGCAGGGCACGATGTAGCAGGTAATACCCGAGCTTCACATCATCGTGCTAGAACTTTAATGTCAACACCTAAGCGTCCCACACTTTCACCTCGCTTCATGTTTTCGCCCTACCCTAGTTAATAGAAGAAATTTCCATCGTAGGAATAAGTTCGGTCGGAACCTCCGGCTACCCCTTGAGACAGGCAGCTGTACTCCTGCCTGCCCAGCGAGGGTGAGGCGGGTTCTTAGTCTCTAAGAACTGATGAGGTTTCCGTGAAGGTTATTGGTGTAGCGCTTGGGGCCGACAATCGCGGCAATCTTTAAGCGGTAGTTGACTGCTTGAAGTTCCAAGCGTGTCTCCGGAAACCGGACTTGCCGGAACTTGTGAACTTAACTTGTAGGAGCGCCTTCTGCTCGCTCTTCTTTGTTTCGAGCAAGAAGCTTGGTAGAAAGCAGACGAGTAGCGCTCACGAGCGCTGTATGGATCACGACATGAGAAGAACAAGCACCCCTCTACCTCGGATAGATGACCTAGTCGATCAAATACAAGGAGCAATGGCATTCCCAAAGATTGATCTGCGGTCCGGCTATCACCATCCTAGGACCCGGGGTGATGACATACCGTGAACAGCCCTGCGAGCTCGGAATGGTCAACATGAGTTTACGGTTATACCGTTTAGACTCGTTAACGCACCAGCGGTGTTCCGGGCATGAGGAATGGGATACTCAAGCCCATCTTAGACCAGTCGGTGATAGTCCTCTAGATAACGTTCCGGTCTACTCTCGCATAGACAGGGGATATGGGGAACACCCGCGGGTAATTCCCCAGACCCTCCGGGATCAGAAACCATATGCCAAAACTTATAAAGTGTGAGTTTTGGCACCGCGAGGTGGGCTTTTTGGGGCATATTGGTCGGCTGCTGGGATTGCGGTCGACCCGAAGAAGACAGATTCGGTAACCGACTGGCCCAGGCCGACGACGGTGACCGAGATTCGAAGCTTCCTGGGTTTGGCAGGGAATTACAGACATTTTGAGGAAGGCTTCTCCAAGATAGCAATGCTCCTGACTCGCCTGACCCGAAAAGGGGAGAGGCTTATCTGGACTGACCAATGCCAGAAGAGTTTTGAGGAACTCAAAGTCAGGTTGACGCAGGCCTCGGTACTCGCTCTACCGGAGCCTGGTTAAGACTTTGAGGTTTGTTGTGAGGCGTGCTTATGCAACGGGGTGAGGTCATAGCCTACGCGTCAAGGCAACTCAAGGAGTACGAGAGAAACTACCCCGTGCACGACTTGGAGCTTGCAGCGGTTGTGTTCGTCCACAAACTGTGGAGTCACTATTTGTATGGTACACATTGCAATGTGTACTCAGATCATCAGAGCCTCAAGTACCTCGTCACCCAGAGGGAGTTAAATTTGCGGCAAGGACGGTGGCTCGAATTACTAAAGGACTATGATCTAACCATCCGCTACCACCCCGGGAAAGCGAACGCGGTGGCTAATGCCTTGAGCCGCAAGGGACAGACGGTGGAATCAATGACGAACGCCCTTACCCAACAGGACCGTCTGATTGAAGAGTCTTCGCAATTGAGATTGGAGGTAGTACCAGCGGGTGTGGTCGTACGGCTCTTGACCCTGGTGGTTAGACCTATCCTGCTGGACAGGATTCTGAAAGGACAATCGACCGACGGCCAGCTACAACCGGTGCGAGACAGAATGTCCTCGGAGCAAGGCAGAGTTTTTACAACTGACTCAGATGATGTAATAAGGTGCCGGGGACGAATTTGTGTGCCCGATGAGCTAAAAATGAGGGAAGAAAATCTAGTAAAGGCATATAATACCTCCTATACCGTGTATTTCGGAGGTACAAAGAGGTGCGAGGATCTGTGGCAGACCTTTTGATGGCCCAAATTGAGAGAGCAATGTGACACAATTTGTGGCGAGATATTAGGTGTGCCAACAGGTGAAAGCAAAACATCAGCGTCCAGGTGGGGGTGAGTCAGGTTAAGATCTGTGGCCGTGTGACAGAATGCCTTAAGTAAATAGGTTGCGTATTTCTAATAGTTCGAGTTTTTCGGATTAATGGTCGGCATCATTCGAGATTTCGGGGCGCGTAGGCCCGGTGGCATACCGGTTGGCGTTACTGTCAAACCTCGATGCGAAGGCTGGCACAAGAGGAAAAGAAACTTCGTAACCGGACAATCCCTTACGTAAAGGTGTAATGGAGTAACCATGAGGAGCGCGAAGCGACTTGGGGACTTAAGACGAAAATGAAGGAAGATTTCCCAGAATTGTTTAGCGAGGGTTGAGTTTAAGTTTCGAGGACGAAACTTTTTATAAAGTGTGAGTGGTGTAATGACACGACTTTTCTATATTATTTTACCCTCCTGCTAATAAAGTGTAAGTTAGAGGGAATTAGAATATCGGCTCTTTAGAGTTGACTAACGTGCGGTGCGGGTATTTTTCGGTGATAGAGCTCGAAAAATGATGAACGACGGTGCAATCGGATCCAAAATCTGACTTACGGATCTCCCGGAATGGGGTTCTGAATGTCGCGGTAACCGTGGGGTGCATCGGAATCCGTGCAAAAGATCTAGCACGCATTTCGAGGAATCTCGGAATTATCTCTTAAAGAATTATCCGTAAGCAATTATCTTT
>JAQOTM010001700.1:0-29949 GCA_029168755.2 Tillandsia fasciculata
TAAAAACTCATTGGACCGTTTTCAAACTCTCGAAGTAAGTTGCGAGAATTTGTATAGAAGGTCCTCACGTGATGCAGGACAGTAGCCAAGCGTTTCTGGGAAACGACATACTTGAATAAGGTTTGCTTGTTCAATCAGAACACCAAACTCAGGGGAGTGGAGTGACCGTAGAGCCTCAATGTTAACGTGCCTTTCGCCAATGCATTCGCGATGTGCAAAAGCTCTAAGACGATCAGTGTTAACAAATACTTCTTCCACACGTGGCGGAGAGTCAGGAGCTATTGGCGTGTCAACATTAGTGTCCTGTCGTAGTCCAAAACGTCGAGCAAGTCGTTTTCTTTTCACAGAGATGGTTGGTGCAGCCATAGGAGCTTTCCCTGTGTCCATGGTTGCCTTTCCTTTTGAACCATCAGAGGCTTTTTGTTCAGGCAAAGAATCATCATCATCATCAGTCAATGCAGCCCAATCTACCTCATGACAGTCCACTTCTGTGTCACTGACCTCAACAAACTCACCCTTTTGTTGTGTTTTCTTAGCTCTCTTTAATTTGTTCGTGGCTCGAGTATGTACCATAGAGACCAGGAGAAGAATGATCCAAGAGAATCCATTGAACAAGTGCTTTAAGAAAATTGAAGTTCCTGTGAAGACCAACTCAAGAACACATGAAAAATGTCAATTTTGAAAAATTTGAAAAATTGTACCTAGACAATCATAATCATGTAGAGAAGCTAAGAATCAAATTAGTTTTGCAAAAAGAATTTTAAAAATAGATCAATCCATGATTTTCAAAAATTCCTCTTTTATGCCCTAAAACCGAATTTTTAGAAATCGAAGCCTAAAAATTCGTTTATCTTGAGAAAACCCAGCATAAAAGCAAAACTAATCTACCCAGAGTTCTTATTTCAAAAGAAATTTGATCAAAAACCATTCACAAACGAAAAAGATCCATGATTTCAACTCACGTTTGAGAAACAAGAAAAACTGTGAAAAACCGAGATTTTGATCAATAAAACTTACTTGGAATCGAAGAACTTTGAGTTTGGAAGCTCCAAGATGCAAGAAATCTAGAGAGAGAAGCTCTAGAGACTTGAGAACAAAAGATTAGGGTAAAAGAAATCAAATCCTTTTGTTCTTATAAAAACCCTAGCCGTGATCCGGATCGGATCGAGAATGTGATCCGGATCGGCTACCCGCAGGAAGAATCCTGCGTTCGGGATCCGGATCACTTACCCCGATCCGGATCGGCTTCAACTTTTTCTTCAGAAAAATTTAGAAAAATTCCATAAAATCCAGAAAAAGTATGTAAGCACTTTACCATATCAACGTTAAACAAAAATCATCGTTTCATACAACAAGAAATAGATTATGCAAAATCTATCAAAAATACTCAAAAATGAAACGAAAATTTACGAAAATTAAAACACTTAAAGTTGAACAACTTCAATTACATCTATCCTGATCTTATGCGTAATGCCTTTATCAAATCATCAATTTTGGTAAAGAAAATGAAATACCAAGATCAATAGATGTTTGAAATCCCAGATAAGTTAGATAATATATCTAGACAATCTGTTGAAGGAGTGGCTCTTTGAGCATCTTTTATCAAAAATCCCACCTTATACCAACCATGAAATATGACTGAGTCAAGTATTTCAATATGCATTTCATCAACAATTTAAAACAAAAATTTGCTTTGCATTCATGGAGTATCTTTTTTCTTTTTTTCTCCATGTGGTGGTAGTTTTCACACTCCTCATTGGGATGTAACTCTTTCCACATCTTTTGAGCATTTTACATTTCTTTGACTCCCCCTCAATTGGCTATCAATTATTTAATATATAAGGTATTCAACCAAAAATTGATCTCGCATTCATACTCGACTAAGCAATCAAATATGATAATGACTATACCAAGAGATCATTGAGAGAGAAATTGACTTTGATCACTTAAAAGATGGTTTAATTAACATAAATGATCATTGCAACATTGAAATATTATGATATCAAAAGCATAATAAATTTCTAAATGCATAAAAGGATGCAATTAAAGTCAATTATGATTTATGCTCAATTAATGTCCTATGTACAAACATAGATAAAGAACAAAACAAAAACAAAAAAAAAAACAAAACCTAACCTAAGCAAAGGTTTCAAAAAGAGGTTATTTCAAGGAAAGCATGCCAATTGCTTTACGCAAGTGAATAAAACGTTTTTGATCCAAAGGTTTTGTTAAGATATCAGCTAATTGATCCTCAGTTGAAATATATGACAGTTGAAGAATATTTGATTCAACTAGCTCTCTAAGAAAATGATATCTAAGTTCAATATGTTTTGTTCTAGAGTGCAACACAGGGTTTTTTGAAATGTTAATAGCACTAGTGTTGTCACATAAAATGGTTACCGAAGATGCTGAAATCCGGAAATCGCTCAACACGCTTTTCATCCAAATCAATTGGGTTGAACAACTTCCTGCAGAAATGTACTCCGCTTCGGCAGTCGAGAGTGCTATGCAATTCTGCTTTTTACTGTGCCATGCAACAAGGCAATGGCCAAGATAGAAGCATGCACCACTCGTGCTTTTCCGATCATCCACCGATCCAGCCCAATCGGCATCTGAGTATCCAACAATATCCAAACTTGTTCCCATAGGATACCAAATTCCGAAATTGATTGTACCTTTGATATATCGGATGATCCGTTTCACCGCTTTCAGGTGAACCTCCTTCGGTGCTGATTGATATCTCGCGCAAATCCCAACACTGAAGGATATATCCGGGCGACTAGCCGTGAGATATAGTAGACTTCCAATCATACTGCGATACAGTTTCTCGTCTACATTCTCACTATGTGATTCACTTCCAAGTCCCTTATGGCTAGTTCCCATTGGAGTCGGAAAATCCTTAGAATTTTCTAGATCAAACTTTTTGACCAACTCCATTGCATACTTGGATTGACACAAGTGAATACCTTCATCGTTTTGTTTAACTTGTAATCCAAGAAAATAAGTCAATTCGCCCATCATGGACATCTCAAATTCGCTTTCCATGGTCTCCGCGAATTTAGAAGCATCATTATCTCTTGTTGCGCCAAATACAATGTCATCGACATAGATTTGAGCAACTATGAAATTGTTTTGATAATGCTTCACAAAGAGAGTCCTGTCAGCTCCCCCTCGAGTATAGCCCTTTTCCAAAAGGTGCTTTGTCAACCTTTCGTACCATGCTCGCGGTGCTTGTTTCAGACCGTAAAGAGCCTTTTTCAGACGAAAAACATGGTTAGGTAGTTTATGATCCACAAAACCTTTCGGTTGAGCCACATAAACTTCCTCATTTAAAAATCCATTTAAAAAGGCGCTCTTAACGTCCATTTGAAATAATTTGATTTTAAAATGACAAGCAATCGCAAATAAGATACGAATGGACTCGAGTCTAGCTACAGGGGCGAAAGTTTCATCAAAGTCTATACCTTCTACTTGAGAGTAGCCTTGAGCAACTAACCTTGCTTTGTTCCTGATGATAGTACCATCTTCATTTTTCTTGTTCTTGAAGATCCATTTGGTACCTATCACATTGTGTTGCTTCGGAGGCTTCGTTAATTCCCAGACTTTGTTTCGCTCAAATTGATGGAGCTCTTCCTGCATTGCTTTAATCCAGTAGTCATCTTGAAGAGCTTCATCAACATTCTTTGGTTCGATTGAGATACATAGCATGCAAATCCGCAAACCAATTGTCTCCGTGTTCTAACTCCTTCTTGTGGATCTCCAATGATGTTCGATTCAGGGTGATCCTTGGAGATGCGTAACGTTTGAGGTAAGGAGTAGTCGGAGGTACACGAGATGATTCCTGCACATCAGATAAACTTGAAGAACCGTTAGATGCATCATTATTATCGAAAGAATTGTTAGAAGAAGATGCATTAGCAGGTGTATCATCATCAAGAGAGATATCGAGGGTAGATTTTTCAGATTCAAAGTGAAAAGCTTCATCTACCTTAACATTTATCGATTCTACGATCGTCTTAGATTCTAAGTTAAAAACTCGATATGCTCTGCTGTTTGTAGAATAACCTAAGAAAATCCCTTCGTCACTTCGAGAGTCAAATTTTCCAAGATTTTCGCGATCACGCAAAATAAAACACCGACTCCCAAAGATACGAAAATATTTGATGTTAGGTTTTCTACAAAACCATAGTTCATATGGTGTATTCAAAGTCCCCGGGCGCAAATACACTCGATTAATAACATAGACAGCAGTGTTCACCGCTTCAGCCCAAAAATATAAAGGTAGGTTCCGGCTATGAAGCATAACACGTGCCATCTCCTGTACGACCCTGTTTTTGCGCTCGACTACACCATTTTGTTGAGGTGTATAAGGTGCTGAGAATTCATGTTTAATGCCATTAGAAGTGCAAAAATCAATGAATTTGGAATTTATGAATTCTCCACCTCTATCACTTCTAACTCGAGTAATCTTTCATTCTTTTCAATCATAATACGATGGCAGATTTCGTGAAAAGAATCAAAAGTATCAGCTTTTTCTTTTAAAAATGCTACCCAAGTATATCTAGAAAAATCATCAACCAATAAGAAAATATACCATTTACCTCCCAAGGATGGTTGACGAGTTGGCCCCATTAAATCCATGTGCAAAAGTTCCAAAGGCCGTTTTGTACCTATGTGGTTCAAGTTCTTGTGTGCAGTCCTAGACTGTTTTCCCTTTTGGCAACCGCCACACACAATGTTTTGTTCAAAAGAAAGTTTAGGAACCCCCTTGACCACATCTTTGTTTGAAATTCTAGCAAGTTCCTTAAAGTTTATGTGACCTAGCCTTTCATGCCAAAGTGTTTCATTTTTCAAAGATGCTAGGTTACATTTTTCAGAAATTTAGTAGGAACTACATAACAATTGTTTTCTGATCTAACCCCTTTTAAAAAGAAAGCATGGTTCTTGTCAGTTACAGTACATTTATCAGATGAAAAATTAACTGAATAACCATTATCACAAAGTTGACTTATGCTTATGAGGTTAGTCTTAAGGCCATGAACAAATAACACATTTTTCAGAACCGGGCCATCTGGAATAGCTACCGTTCCCTTTCCAACAATTTTGGAAGACCGACCATCTCCGAAAACAACAAGTCCTCCGGAGATTTTCTCAAAGTTTGAAAACAGTTTTTGTCACCGGTCATGTGACGGGAACACCCGCTATCCAGATACCAAGACGAACTATCATATGCATGCAAGGAAACATTGGTAACAAGACAAGGGAAAATTTCACCTTTGCGCACCCAAACCTTTTTGGAATGCGTCGGTAATGGTCGTGAAGTTATTCTCCTAGGTGAAAGCGTCTTGTTGAAGAATTGCTGCTCCTTGATGATGTCGTCTTGAGCGGTGAACTACCAAGGCTCTTTTCCTTCAAAGATTTGCAGTTGATTTTCGAGGAATCACCTTTTGGTAGTCATTGCAAGAGGTGCTTGAGGTGTGCGTTTGGCTCCCGTCTTGCAATTTCTCCTTATGTGCCCTGAAATGCCACAACGAAAACATACCTTAGTTCTTGACGATCCGAGGAGGATGAAGTAGGCTTGTTGTCGTTGCTTGTCGTGAATTCCGGTGTCGGAGGAGGAGATACCGACTGAGGCACAAATACTGTCCCACTCGAACTTGGAATGTCTCCAGTTTGAGTGTATCCGAGGCCGAACTTATTTGTTTGACCAAGACCAAGAAGTCTGTCCAACTTACTCCTTCCAGAAGAAAATCTCTTTAAGTCATCCTTTAGTTGGCGTATGGTCTCTGTCATTTCCAATTTTTCCTGTCGAGCCTCGCCGTTGAGCTTCAAGAAGTAATTCGCTTTGTTCACCATATCTATATAATTCTTCTCGAGTTGCTCATTGGACTCTTGAAGGGAAACATTTGTTTTAATCAGATTATCCCTTTCCACTTCAAGATCGGTCGAGAGAGAAGTTACCCTTTTTACTTCTTCTTCGAGATCCTGCAATCTCCCTCTCAACCCCTTGTTTTGTTTAGCCAGTTTCTTTGAATCCCTCAAAAGTTATGGTAGGCTAAAGCAAAATCTTCACCTTCAGAATCATCTGATTCATCGTCCGTTGCAATCTTTTCAACAGTGGAGTTGGACAGTGAATCGGATGTACTTGCCATTAAGCACATGAAGGGTGAAGATGTAGTGGACGCGTGGAATGCTGTCGCGTTGTCTTCTTCATCACTTGAGGATGACTCATTTGACGTGGAGTTGTCATCCCAAGTGACGACTTGCATCGCCTTCTTCTTTGCCGGATTCTTGTTGGGACACTCCGTTGCAATGTGGCCGTAGCCTCGACATTTGAAGCACTGAACTTGTCCCTCTGAACTTTTCTTATCCTTTGAGAAGTTCTCTTGCTTTCTTGACTTGTAGCTTGAAGAACCCTTGCCTTTCTTCGACTTTCCGAAGGATGGAGTTTTGCTTGAATTACCCCTTCGAAAGTTGCGGCGAAACTTCCTTGTCAAGAGAGCGAGCTGCTTCTCAAAGTCCTCCATAGATAGGTTCTCGTCATCGTCAGAGGAGGATGAATCTGCGTCTTCTTCTTTAGTTGATTTCAATGCATAACCTGAAGACTTAGAAGAGGATGCCTTTCCAGAAGAATAGTTAGTAGGAAAAGTCATTTCATAAGTTTGTAAAGCACCAACTAATTCTTCTACACGCATTTCGTCCGGGTGTTTAATTGTTTCAATGGCTGCGACCTTCGGGCGAAATCGTTCAGGAAGAGTTCTTAGAATTTTTCTTACAACTTTAAATTCTGGAATCTTCTCTCCCAAGTTAGCACATGAGTTTACGATGTCTTGCAATCGTGTGTAATAGTCAGTGAAAGATTCATTTTCTGCCATAGAAATAGAGTCAAACTTGCTCGTAAGCATTTGCAGTTTCTGAATCTTCACAAGGTTAGTTCCCTCATGCGTAACTTGAAGAACATCCCAGATTTCTTTCGCAGTCTCACATGCCGAGACGCGAGAGAACTCTGTTTGTGACAAAGCATTAAATAGAGCATTAATCCCTTTGCCATTGTAAGAAGATAATCTATCTCTTCCTTGGTCCATTTCGACCTAGGTTTTAAGGTGCGAACATCAGAAATAATTTCAGTTGGATTAGACCATCCTAATTCAATTGATTGCCACACCCTTTCGTCGATGGAAATTAAAAAGGCTTTCATCCGTACTTTCCAGTACGCATAATTTGTTCCATCAAAGAAAGGGGGTCGATTGATGTTTCCACCTTCAACCATTGTTTACAACCCTATTCCCGCTCTGATACCACTTGTTGGGTTATACTAATATGGATCTAAATAGGGGAAAAAACACCTAGAGGGGGGTGAATAGGTGTAAACAATAAACACTCAAAAAATCATTGCGCAATAAAACCCAATGCGGAAAAAAAATGAACACGCAAGATTTTTACGTGGAAAAACTCCAAACCGGAGTAAAAAACCACGGGACCGATAACACGGCGAAATCCACTAGAATTAACACACGTACAAGGTGATATAACGTACTCACAGACGACTCAACCTTTTACCATACGCTCCTAGTAGATCTTCTCCGCTCGCTCCACGACGCTTCTCGAATCCACGATCCGCGCCCAACGCTGAATCCACAGCGTCCAACGTCGAGTCCACGACGTCCGACCGAATCCACGGTCTTCACCCAGTGGCACGCTTCGAATCCACGAACGTACCTCGCTCCGAATCCACGAGAGCGGTTGCACCTTGAATCCACAAGGCCACGCGAGTCCACGCGCCGATTTGGGGTAAATCGTTGTTTGTTTGGGTGGTGATGATCCGCCGAATACTTAGATTAGAAATAGATCGGAAATACCATCTAAGTATTCATTGATTTGATTCTACTCAAAATCTGAGTATGGAAAACCTAGAATCAAATCAATCAATATAGATGAAGAAACATAGAATAAATCTATTGATTTCCTTTCTTCTCTATATGTGGATCTTTCTTTTCGGCTATTTTTCTATTTCGTTTTTCGATATGTGGATGATACCCTAGAAAATGAATAAGGGTCTATTTATAGGTTAGAAACCATTGGAAGAAGATAAGGATCAAAAACAGCCTTTTCTGGAAAATATTACCGACGGCGATCCGGATTGGAAATGGGCGATCCGGATTGCAGTAGCAAGAAAGACGGTTTCCAGAAAACACATGTTCGGGATCCGGATCGCAATCCCCGATCCGGATCGTTCATACAGTTTTACCAAAAATCAACATTCGGGATCCGGATTGCAAATCCTGATCCGGATTGTGCAAGTACCAAGGTAAAACTAGTATTCGGGATCCGGATCATGAGATGCTGCGATCCGGATCGAAACAGTGTATGAACGAACACACTTCGGGATCCGGATTGCCGAGCCCGATCCGGATCCTGAACATGTCCCATGTCCAGTTTTTGATGTTTATGCAATAAAACATTCTTCCAGGTGTTTCTACACTACAAGAAGTATTCGGATCACCAAAAATCTTTAGTTAAACATACCTGATCCTTTTGAATTCTTCTTTCTTGAGATTGAGGTATATGATGCAAAGTTTCTTCATCTTCAATCTTCAAGACTTAACACTTTCACGAAATACGCCAACTCAAATTCCGTAACAATCCCGACATCGGATTTCAAATCCGATCGCGCCGTCGGTCATCATTTTCCACGCTCTATCGCAGAAAAATACACGCACCCCACCCGGCCGACTTTTCGAATTTAAACAATCTTATTTCGCTTAAGGCTTAAGCAATTACATGTGAGTTCAAAAATACCCTTAAGGGTCGGGTCACTACACTTTACTCGTGTGGGTCGCTCCCCTCGAGTGCCACTCCGGAGTAGGCTTTACACCGTGCCGAGCGCCGGGCACCTTGATGAGTTGCGATTGATGAAAGAGCAGGCAGTGCCAGTATTTCCTGGCCCTCTGATTGGGTTTCTTTGGGCAGTTAGATTTACAGTTGCATGCATATACAGTTATCTTCTGGCACTGCATTTAGAGGCATAGTAGTGGTAGTTTTCCTTTTTCAGCAGTCTTTATTGTATACCACTGTTCCTTCCTTTTTGCCTCTTATAGTCCTAGTGGGTGCGTCAGCATTTGAGGTTTTACCCACTAGGGGAGGCTACTGGTTTATCCAGTAGTACTCACCCCCCATTGTTGCTTTCTGTCCTTTTCTCCTGTGTTTTGCAGAGTCATCTGCGGGAGCTGCTGGGCCTTCAGCGGCAGATCGAGGTAAGAGGATTGCGGACTAGCTAGATCATCTACCCCGACTGTGAGAGTAGCTGGACTTTTATTGTACCCCTTTTGTATCTCAGACTATATTAGTTTACTTTTGGGACTGACTTTAGCCAGCTGGTTGTATATTTATGGTGAGCTGGGAGTATATTGTACTTGTATATCAGCTTGTAGTTTATTTCAGCCTGAGATTACTTTTAGCTCTATTAGTTCAGCTCTATTTATGCTCTTTTATTGTATATTATCTATCTGAGCAGGTTACCAGCGCTTCGTGTACATGGAAAATTCCGTGTGCACGGCGGATCTGTTGGCGGGCCCGGGTTCTGGTTCACACCCGGGGCGTGACAGATTAAGTTGGTATCAGAGCTTAGGGATAGGTCAGTTGGGACTTAGGAAACCCTAGGCTTTTGGCAGACCCTAGGATGATAGGGCGTGAGAGACGTGACATTTTGCGAAAGTCGTGGATTTATCTATTGGACTCTTCCAGTGAGTGAAGAGGGATCGACATACCCAATTTCTGGTGGACAGTTATGTTGGCTGCAGACAACATAAAGCCACAGAAATAGGGGGATGTCTTTGACTTTCGCTTGATTGGGTCGTGTGGGGTTCTGATTCTGATTGTGGTTTCTCGTGGCAGGATGCCTCCGCGACGCAGGATTATGACGCGTTCGCAGCCTTCTTCCTCGGAGCCCGAGCAGCAGGAGTCCGGGCAGGGCCAGCAGAGCGAGGTGCAGGAGCTACAGGCACAGATGGCCCAGATGGCAGAGGTTGTTAGGCGTCAGGAGGAGGCCGTGGGTCGGCTGACACAGCTGTTAGAGCAAAGGGTGCAGCCAGCAGTAGCACCCCCGGAGAGTTCTCCTGTACCATCTTCCCCTGCTGTGGCTCCCCCGGCTGTACCAGTGACCCCAGCATCCCCTATTGCTCGGGGCACTGGGGGACAGCCCTCTGGATTGATGAGACCGCTGACCCCGGCTGAGCAGCGGGAGATGGTTGATTTACTGATGAGGTTCCGCCAGTTTGACCCGCCCCATTTCTCGGGACAGAGTACCGAGCCGTGGGAGGCAGAGTCATGGATCACGGCGATGGAGCGACGCTTTGAGACGCTGTTTATTGAGGAGCGGTACCAGGTGCTTTTGGCAATGAACTTCTTGGAGCGCAACGCCGAGCTGGCTTGGTGGCGGCGGGTGCGACCGGCTGGTCCGCCTGGGGCTCATCTCTTATCCTGGGCGGAGTTCCGTAGTCTTCTTCTTGGGACCTTCTTCCCTGAGAGTGTTCGGCAGAGGCTGGAGGAGCGGATGAAGAACCTTCGACAGGGCGATCGTCCAGTGCATGAGTATATTGTGGACTTCAATCAGTTGCTGGCATGTGTACCACACGTAGCTCGAGATGAGGCGCACAGGATTTACATGTTTGAGCGAGGGTTGCGACGGGATATCTTTCAGCTGGTTCGTTCACGCAGGTTGCAGACCTTGGAGGCCTCAATGGAGCAGGCGCTATATGTAGAGTGCGGGGAGGTAGTGATGGATGAAGTATCTCCAGCTCCCGAAGTGATCCCGGGGGCGAAGCGACCAGCACCGGGGGCAGGGGGACAGGCTAGTTCGTGGAGGCCGCCACGACCGCCTCAGCCACAGTTTTCCAGCCAAGGGCGGTCCGAGCGGCGAGGGCCTGGTGGATCCCAGAGGCCCCAGCATCAGCAGCAGCAGCGGAGATCGCAGTCATCGCAGCGTGGATCGCAGCGGCAGCCACAGCGACAGCGGCAGTCTCAGCAGCAGCAGTCCCGACAGTCACGGGCTCCCAGTAGTTGTATTTTTTGTGGAGGTCCGCACTTCTCCGGCACCTGCGACCAGCGGTGGGGTCGTTGTTACGGATGTGGGCAGCCAGGGCACATTCGAGCTTCGTGCCCCTTTTCGACCTCAGTGGCCCCTTCTTCAGCATCTGTCCCATCATCATCACAGCAGCGGTCGACGGCTCAGCGGCCTTATGCTCCAGCGAGCAGGCCCTCTTCTTCCCATCCTACTGATTATCGCCCTCCAGCTCAGAGCGGGCGCGTGTATGCTGCACAGGTAGAGGATCCTTCAGCAGCAGACCATGTGGTGGCAGGTATCACCTTACTCTCTGGCATTAGGACTCGTACTTTATTTGATACTGGAGCATCGCATTCTTTCATTAGTAGATCTTTTGCATCATTACATGGGTTAGAGGTAGGACTTTTGCCACGTGCACGAGAGGTTCAGATTCCCGATCACACTTTGCACGTGGAGGAGTGTTGTTGGTCCTGCCCGATGCAGATCAAGTCCTGGATTATGCCAGTAGACCTGTTGGTCTTGAGACAGCTGAGGGACTTTGATGTGGTTCTTGGGATGGACTGGCTGGCTCGGTATTTCGCGACTATTGATTGTGCCGCGAGGACTGTCACTTTTAGAGAGCCAGGCCAGGAGATGTTTGTATATCGGGGATGTCAGAGTGCTTTCTTTGCCTCTATGGTTTCGACTTCCCGAGCGAGGCGGATGATTCATCGAGGATGTGTAGCCTTTTTGGCTAGTGTTGTTGAGGGGCCTACGGCGGCACCGGGACTCGGGGATATTCCTATTGCCCGCGAGTTTCCGGATGTTTTTCCACCTGAGCTGACTAGTATGCCGCCAGACAGAGAGATTGAGTTTGTGATTGACGTAGTTCCAGGAACTGCGCCAATCTCTAAGGCTCCTTATCGGATGGCACCGGCTGAGCTGCGAGAGCTTAAAGCACAGCTGCAAGATCTGATGGATAAGGGCTTTATTAGACCAAGTGTGTCGCCTTGGGGAGCACCGGTGCTATTCGTGAAAAAGAAGGATGGGTCACTTCGGTTGTGTGTGGACTATAGGGAATTGAACAAAGTGACCATTAAGAACAAGTACCCTTTGCCGCGCATCGATGATCTCTTTGATCAGCTGCAAGGGTCTTGTGTATTTTCCAAGATTGATCTACAGTCTGGTTACCACCAATTGAAGGTGAAGGCCGAGGATATTCCTAAGACTGCTTTCAGATCACGGTATGGGCATTATGAGTTTACAGTTATGCCGTTTGGATTGACTAATGCCCCTGCCGCCTTTATGGACTTGATGAACAGGATATTTCGGCCCTTTCTGGATCGTTTTGTGGTGGTGTTCATTGATGATATCCTTATTTACTCCCGAAGCGAGGCCGAGCATGAGGAACACTTGAGGACTGTGCTACAACTTCTACGAGATAAGAAGTTGTATGCCAAGCTGGCAAAGTGCGAGTTTTGGCTTCGGGAGGTAGCTTTCTTGGGCCATGTGATTTCCGCCGCAGGTGTAGCTGTAGACCCGGCGAAGATTGAGGCAGTTCGTGATTGGCCCCGACCGACGACTGTATCAGAGGTGCGCAGCTTCATGGGATTAGCTGGTTATTATCGTCGGTTTGTGGAAGGCTTTGCGAAGCTCTCCACACCCCTCACTCGGTTGACGCGTAAAGGAGTTAAGTTTATCTGGAGTGAGGACTGCCAGAAGAGCTTTGAGGAGCTAAAGGATAGATTGATGACCGCTCCTATCCTTTCCCTCCCTGTTATGGGGAAAGGATATGTGATCTACAGTGATGCATCGCACAGTGGACTTGGATGCGTGTTGATGCAGGAAGGGAGGGTAATTGCTTATGCATCGAGACAGCTTAAGGATTACGAGAAGAATTACCCTACCCATGACTTGGAGCTTGCTGCCGTGGTGTTTGCACTGAAGCTTTGGCGCCATTACCTATATGGAGAGCACTGTGAGATCTACACCGACCACAAGAGCTTAAAGTATCTGTTCACACAGAAGGAGCTGAACTTGAGGCAGCGTAGGTGGTTAGAGCTATTAAAGGATTATGACGTGGACATTCTCTACCACCCAGGCAAGGCTAACGTGGTCGCTGATGCTTTGAGCAGGAGAGCGGTGCAGAGTTTGTCTATGTTGATCACAGACCAGGCGCCGCTATTAGAGGAGATGAGACGGCTCGAGTTAGAGGTTGTGTCCCCTGGGGTCTCTGCTAGACTGATGTCTTTGGTCGTGCAGCCCACTCTGCTGGACAGGATCAAGGAGAGACAGAGTGAGGACCCCTATTTGACCAGGATTAGAGATCAGATTCCGAGTGATCGATCAGGGGATTTTTCAGTGGATACTGCGGGAGTACTGAGGTACAGGAACCGAGCATGTGTGCCAGTGGATGCTGAGATCAGAGAGCAGATATTGAGAGAGGCCCATTATACACCTTACACCCTTCATCCTGGAGGGACTAAGATGTATAAGGACCTCAAGACACACTTCTGGTGGAATGGCATGAAAAGGGATATTGGGAGGTTTGTGTCTCAGTGTTTAACTTGTCAGCAAGTAAAAGCTGAGCATCGTGTGCCAGCTGGCAAGTTACAAAGTCTTCCAATTCCCGAGTGGAAATGGGACACATCACGATGGATTTTGTGGTCGGATTACCGAGGGCACAAGGAGGTGCAGATGCTATCTGGGTAGTGGTGGATCGACTTACCAAGTCAGCGCACTTTTTGCCTATACAGACTACTTGGCCACTCGAGCGACTAGCCCAGTTATACTTGGATGAGATAGTGAGGTTACATGGGGTGCCAGCTTCCATAGTGTCAGATAGAGACCCGAGGTTTGTTTCGCGATTCTGGGGGAGTTTACAGACTACCTTGGGGACTCAGCTCAGATTTAGTACAGCTTTCCACCCGCAGACTGATGGACAGTCAGAGCGGACGATTCAGATCCTTGAGGATATGCTGAGGGCTTGTATCCTAGATTTTGGCGGTGGATGGATTCGACACTTATCACTGGCTGAGTTTGCGTACAACAACAGCTTTCAAGCGAGCATCCAAATGGCTCCGTTTGAAGCGTTGTACGGACGCAAATGTCGATCACCGCTATATTGGAGTGATGTGGGAGAGAGAAGGACTCTGGGACCAGATTTGTTGCTAGAGGCAGAAGAAAAGGTCAGAGTGATCCGACAGCACCTTTAGATCGCTTAGAGTCGACAGAGGAGCTATGCTGATGTTCGGCGACGAGACTTAGAGTTTCAGGTGGGAGATCATGTATTTCTAAAAGTCTCGCCGTCCAAAGGGATAAGGAGGTTTGGCATTCGTGGGAAACTCAGTCCCCGATACATTGGACCCTTTGAGGTATTGGAGCGTATCGGGCCAGTTGCTTACCGACTTGCACTTCCCCCGAGACTTGCTGGTGTCCATGATGTGTTTCATGTTTCCACACTGAGGAGGTACGTCTTCGACCCGTCGCACGTCATCGACTTTGCACCTCTCGAGATCAGCGAGGATTTGAGATATGAGGAGCGCCCATTGCGGATTCTAGATCGGGAGGTGAAAGAATTACGCAATCGGACCATTCCCTATGTGAAGGTTCTTTGGAACAATCATGATGAGCGCGAGGCGACGTGGGAGCTCGAGTCAGAGATGATGAACGCCTACCCTTACCTATTCGAGGCTCGGGATTGAGGTATGATTTTGTTTCGAGGAAGAAACTTTTGTTAGTGGGGGAGGATGTAGTAGTCCAGGATTCCATATAGTGTTTCCGTGAATCCTTGGTGTGAAACACCTATCATTGGTGTATTAGGTCCACAGTGCATCAAAGGGATGCTACGGATGGACACAGTGTGGTATTTACTGTTGGTTTGGCCTTCGGAGGTAATTGCCGAATTTTAGAGAAAGCTTTGGGCCAAATGGAGGCCGTATTTGGATTCAGCACGGAAAAACGCTTGAAAACGGCTATTTACTTATTTATTTTGGAGTCCGGATGCCCAAAAACGGACCCCCGGAAGTTTTCTGTGCAAAATGTGCATGGGGGGACCTGTGGACCGGCCGGGGACACGTGGCAGGCCCTTATTGGGCCGGCGCGCCACTCTCGGTCCACGGAATTAGACCGCCGGTGCACGGTGGACCGGCGGGCCACGTGGCGGCACGCGGTTGGGCCGGTGCAAGGCGCGCGGCGCACGGGAGGGTGCGCGGGCAGCGCGGGCAGGCCGGGCAAGCGCGGAGGGGGGCGCGGTGCACGGTGGACCGGGGCGCGCCACGTGGCGGCCCCGGATTGGATGGTCCATGTGCGCGTGGCGCACGCAGCACCGCGCGGCGGCGGCCGTACGCGCACATGGGCGCACGTGGGCGCACGTGGCGGCGGCGCCCGCCGACAGCCGTGTCGGGTGGGGCCACGTGTCGCCACGCCGTTGGCTGGCGCACCCACCGTGCCGCCAATCACGGGGGACACGTGGCGCTTCCCCGTTGGGCCCGCACGGCTGCCGCCTGTTTGGCGGACACGTGGCGGGCCGTGGGCCGGGTCGGACGGCCGGTTGGACGGGGCGGGATCCCGTGTGCGGACTGGACTGGGCCGGGCCGCACTGTGCGTGCCCGGAAATTGGCGGGCCGGGCCGCACTGTAGCCGCCCGAAAGTGGGCCTGGGCACTGTTCACGCCCGAAAGTTGGGACACAGAGGGAATTTTCCCAAAAGATTTTTTGGGCCTATAAATAGCCCTTCCCCTCTCTTCTTTTTCTCTGTTTTTCGAGAGAAAGAGAGAGAATTAGAGAGAGGTCATTGAAGAGAAGTTGTTCCTCACTATATTTTCTACCTCGTGGTGCGTTCCCAGATTTTCTGGAAGTTCGACAGCGGCGATCCGGATTTTACAGTGTGCCTCGTTTTTCCCCAAACTTGGCCCATTATCGTCGCATTTCAGTCCGAGGAGTCCCCTGCGCAGTACAGAAGTCCTTTTTCGACGATTTCTTCGCCAGTGTGTTCCTAAGAGGTAAGGCTTCGTTTTCCGTGTTGATCGTTCCTCTGGATTCAGATTCCTTGGCACGATTCCCGAGGTGTTTTGACCCCCTCTTTTGCTGTTTGGGTTTTTGGACAGCGGCAACTTCGACGAATTGTTTCTCCGCGTAGGAATATCAGATCGAGGCGATTCAAGAGTCGATTTTGGGCTACTTTTCACGAGGAACGCAATCGTGATTTTTTTGAGATTTTAGGAACTCGGGACAGAGGTGAAATTCCTCGTTTTGCGTGCTGATTATAAAAACAGCAAATCTGTTTTGAGACTTGTAGTTTTTACACCGTGTACACTTATGTGATGTTGTAGGATACGGTTTCAGCTGACGGTGTGCGTAGAGGACAGCGGGTATTTTCTTGGAGTATTGTGCATGCTTTTCGAGGTGGGTGGTTGTTGCTTACCTCATTACTGACTATCTCACTAGGAGTATTAGAGATTCCCGACTTTAAACAAATAATCGGTACTTGTACTCATGAAATGCATAAGTAAACACCACAAATAATATGACAGCTCATTTATGGTAAACTGGGACACTGTTGTTGGACATATGCTGTAACCTATCATCGCATGCTTAAGTCTTATCATAAAACCATCTGTTTCTAAATAAAGATTCAATACTTTCCTTCTGTGTATAAATGCGAACCTTTATGCTTGTTTGGACATCTAGATGGGTTACTATTTATTGCTACACTATCTTTAGGACTTGACTTAGGAGAAACCATGTTTCACTATTCTCCTTCGCATTCGGATATATATTACTTGGTTTGAGCAGGGTTTGGGATAGTGTAGCTGAGGCTTGAGTCTGGGACAGGTTTGACTCGATTATATATTGTGGGGCATGGTAGTAACCGCGGACCTGAGGCGGTTAGCCAGCTGTTGATTACTTTATCAGATCTTGGATTTATAGGGTGTTACGGCGACCGTGGATATTAGGCGGTTGACCGGATGTTCACTTATGCATCAGATTGGGTTTCAGATTTTCCTAATGGATGATGTTTTCCCACTTGTGCTTACTATTGCATCTGATTGGGGATCAGGGTTACTTTAGTGGATGGATATTTCCCACTTTGATCATAGTCATGATCCAGTCCTGCTATTGTGAGACATTGGTTACAGAGATGCCTGATACAGAGATACTTGATACAGGGATACTTTACATACTTTACTCGTGTGGGTCGCTCCCCTCGAGTGCCACTCCGGAGTAGGCTTTACACCGTGCCGAGCGCCGGGCACCTTGATGAGTTGCGATTGATGACAGAGTAGGCAGTGCCAGTATTTCCTAGCCCTCTGATTGGGTTTCTTTGGGCAGTTAGATTTACAGTTGCATGCATATACAGTTATCTTCTGGCACTGCATTTAGAGGCATAGTAGCGGTAGTTTTCCTTTTTCAGCAGTCTTTATTGTATACCACAGTTCCTTCCTTTTTGCCTCTTATAGTCCTAGTGGGTGCGTCAGCATTTGAGGTTTTACCCACTAGGGGAGGCTACTGGTTTATATAGTAGTACTCACCCCCCATTGTTGTTTTCTGTCCTTTTCCCCTGTGTTTTGCAGAGTCATCTGCGGGAGCTGCTGGGCCTTCAGCGGCAGATCGAGGTAAGAGGATTGCGGACTAGCTAGATCATCTACCCCGACTGTGAGAGCAGCTGGACTTTTATTGTACCCCTTTTGTATCTCAGACTATATTAGTTTACTTTTGGGACTGACTTTAGCCAGCTGGTTGTATATTTATGGTGAGCTGGGAGTATATTGTACTTGTATGTCAGCTTGTAGTTTATTTCAGTCTGAGATTACTTTTAGCTCTATTAGTTCAGCTCTATTTATGCTCTTTTATTGTATATTATCTATCTGAGCAGGTTACCAGCGCTTCGTGTACATGGAAAATTCCGTGTGCACGGCGGATCTGTTGGCGGGCCCGGGTTCTGGTTCACATCCGGGGCGTGACAGTCCCTCATCTCTGTCTCCAGCTCCCAAGTAGCCTCTCGCTCCTCATGATTGCTCCACAAGATCTTCACATATGGAATTGCCCGATTGCGCAATTCCCTCACCTCACGAGCAAGAATCCGCAACGGGCGCTCCTCGTAGACCAAGTCCTCGCCGATCTCCAATGAAGTGAAGTCAATCACGTGCGACGGGTCAAAAACATATCTCCTCAGAGCTGAGACATGGAAGACATCATGAACTCCGGCCAGGCGCGGGGGTAAGGCAACTCTGTATGCCACAGGACCAACTCTGTCAAGTACCTCAAAGGGTCCAATAAAGCGGGGACTGAGCTTTCCCCGTACTCCGAATCTCCGGACCCCTTTCGAGGGCGAGACCTTCAAGAAGACATGATCACCAACCTGAAACTCCAGGTCTCGCCATCGAGTATCTGCGTAGCTCCTCTGACGACTCTGGGCTGTCTCAAGATGCCGGCGAATAATCCTGACTTTTCCCTCTGCCTCCAAAAGTAACTCCGGTCCCAAAGTCCTCCTCTCACCCACGTCACTCCAATATAAGGGAGACCGACACTTGCGTCCATACAACGCTTCAAACGGGGCCATCTGGATGCTCGCCTGATAGCTGTTGTTGTACGCGAACTCAACCAAAGACAAGTGCCGGTACCACCCTCCTCCAAAATCCATAACGCACGCTCTCAGCATATCCTCGAGGGTCTGTATGGTGCGTTCTGACTGTCCATCGGTCTGTGGGTGGAAAGCGGTGCTAAACCTGAGCTGAGTCCCCAATGCAGAATGCAAACTCCCCCAAAAGCGTGATACGAATCTCGGGTCTCGATCTGACACAATCGAAGCAGGTATGCCGTGAAGCCTCACTATCTCATCCAAATATAACTGTGCCAAACGCTCCAGTGACCAAGTCATCTGAACCGGTAAGAAGTGCGCCGACTTGGTGAGTCTGTCCACAATAACCCAGATCGCATCTGCCCCGCTCTGCGCCCTCGGCAATCCAGTGACGAAATCCATAGTGACGTGGTCCCATTTCCACTCGGGAATTGGAAGACTCTGCAACTTGCCAGCAGGGACGCGATGCTCTGCTTTCACTTGCTGGCAAGTTAAACAGTGAGCTACGAATCTCCCAATGTCCCGCTTCATTCCGGGCCACCAAAACTGTGCCTTGAGGTCCTTATACATCTTAGTACCTCCAGGATGGACGGTATAAGGTGTATAATGGGCCTCCCTCAAAATCTGATCTCTAATCTCCTGATCCATAGGCACACACACTCGGTCCCTGTACCGCAGTACTCCCGAGCTATCCACAGAAAAATCCCCTGTCTGATCCGCCTGAAGCTGCGTCCTGATCCTCGTCAAGTGGGGGTCCTCACTCTGAGTGTCCCTGATCCTCTCCAACAGAGTGGGCTGCAAGACCATAGACATGAGTCTAGCAGAGACCCCAGGGGATACTACCTCCAGCTGTAATCGCCTCATCTGCTCGACCAACGGCGCCTGCTGCGAGATCAATAAGCTCAGACTCGTCCTCCTGCTCAAAGCATCCGCCACAACATTGGCCTTGCCGGGGTGATAAAGGATACTCAGATCATAATCCTTTAGCAGCTCCAACCACCGGCGTTGCCTCAAATTCAGCTCCTTTTGGGTGAACAGATACTTCAAGCTTTTGTGATCAGTATATATCTCGCAATGCTCTCCATACAAATAATGCCGCCACAGCTTCAGAGCAAACACCACCGCTGCCAACTCCAGATCATGAGTAGGGTAATTTTTCTCATAGTCCTTCAATTGCCGTGAAGCATAGGCAATTACCCTACCATGCTGCATCAACACACACCCCAGACCACTATGTGAGGCATCACTGTAAATCACAAATCCTTCCCCCATAACTGGGAGGGCAAGGATTGGAGCGGTCATCAATCTCTGCTTCAGCTCCTCAAAACAGCTCTGGCAAGTCTCGCTCCAAACAAACTTAACTCCTTTCCTGGTCAGACGAGTGAGGGGAGAGGAAAGCTTCGCAAAGCCTTCCACAAAACGCCGATAGTAGCCCGCCAAACCAAGAAAGCTCCGCACCTCGGTGATAGTCGTCGGCCTCGGCCAATCTCGAATAGCATCCACCTTGGCCGGATCCACCGCCACTCCAGCAGCTGAAATAACATGACCCAGAAAGGCGACCTCCCGGAGCCAAAACTCGCACTTTTTGAACTTAGCATACAGCTTCTTCTCTCGCAGAAGCTGTAGCACAGTCCTCAAGTGCTCCTCGTGCTCCAAATCACTCCGGGAGTAGATCAGAATATCATCGATGAACACCACCACAAACCGGTCCAAAAACGGCTGAAATATCCTGTTCATCAAATCCATGAATGCGGCAGGGGCATTTGTCAGCCCGAAAGGCATCACAGTAAACTCATAATGCCCGTACCGCGATCTGAAAGCCGTTTTGGAGATGTCCTCGGCCCTCACCCTCAGCTGGTGGTAACCGGACTGCAGATCAATCTTCGAGAACACAGACGCTCCCTGCAGCTGATCAAACAAATCATCAATCCGGGGGAGCGGATACTTGTTCCGGATGGTCACTTTGTTCAATTCCCTATAATCCACACACAACCGCAGTGACCCATCCTTCTTCTTCACAAACAACACAGGCGCTCCCCACGGAGAAACACTGGGTCTGATGAAGCCCCTATCCAAAAGATCCTGAAGCTGGGCTTTCAACTCCCTCAACTCAGCTGGCGCCATCCTATAGGGTGCCTTTGAGATTGGTGCAGTCCCAGGGACTACATCAATCACAAACTCAATCTCCCTCTCTGGCGGCATCGTCGTCAACTCAGGGGGAAACACATCTGGGAACTCTCGGACAATAGGGATATCCTCGAGTCCCAGTGCCGCCGTAGGCACCTCCACCACAGTGGCCAAAAAGGCAGTGCAACCTCTGCTCATCATCCTCCTAGCTCTGGCCGAGGAAATGGTCGCTGCGAACAGCGTGCTCTGGCAGCCTCTGAAGATGAACTCCTCCTGTCCTGGCTCGCGAAGAGTCACCGTCCTCTCTCTGCAGTCGATAGTGGCGGAATACCGTGACAGCCAATCCATCCCTAGCACTAAGTCAAAATCCTGGAGCTGCTGCAAAACAAGCAAGTCTGCAGGCAAAATCCAAGGCCCCAACTGCACTGGGCAAGCCACACAACGCTCCTCGACAAGCAAAATATGATCAGGAATCCGCACCTCTAATGTATGTGACAAGGACTCTATCTCTAAGCCATGCAGGGATGCAAATGCTCGACCAATGAAAGAATGAGATGCTCCAGTGTCGAATAAAGTGCGAGTCCGAATACCAAAGAGTAGAATAATACCTGCCACCACCTGGTCTGCCGCTGGAGAATCCGCCAACTGGGCGGCATACACCCGCACGCTCGGTGCTGGAGGTCGGGAATCTGTAGGATAGGAGGTGGACGGCCTGCTCGCTGGAGCATAAGGCCGCTGAGCTGATGGCCGCTGCTGCTGAGGGGGATATGGAGCCGACGTCATAGAAGGTGCCGAAGAGGTAGCAAGGGGGCAAGTAGCTCACACATGCCCCGGCTGTCCACAACAAAAGTATCGACCCCATTGTTATGGCTTTTTGGAGTTAGCATATTTCGTGAGTCAAGTCAGTGAGTTGAGTCGGAGTCTTGAAGTGATCAAATTGTCAATCAGCAATCGAAGACTCAGAGAAGATTCAACAAGAGCTCAAGTTGGCACTCAGTGTTTTGAGTCTTGAAGATTGAAGGTGAAGAATTGTGGATCATATACATCAATCTTAAGGAAAATGGATTCGGATTGATCAGGTACGTTTAACTAAATAATTTTGGTGATCCAAATACATTTGAGTAGTTTAGAAACACTTGGATAAGTTTTCATTGCTTAAAAATCAAAAACTGGACAAATTGGATGTTCAGGATCCGGATCAGATTACTGTTTCAGTCAGGATCAGATTCCTGTTTCAGTCAGGATCAGATTCCTGTTTCAGTCAGGATCGGATTCATGTTTCGATCCGGATCAGAATTCCGATCCGGATCAGAATTCCGATCCGGATCCCGAACCTTATTTTTTCAGGAATTGCTGAAAAAAGACGACAGTCAGGATCGCCGTAAATCCGATCCGGATCGTCGTGCGGGAAAAATTCTGTTAAGTCAGTTTTTGATTCTTATCTCTTTCCAAAGGTTTCTAAACTATAAATAGACATTTAGGGTTTCTCAAAAACTACCGATTATTTTTATAAAACACTTGAGAGCAACCCTAGAGGCTAGGTTTTTACCGTTCTTCTTTATAGCCTCTTTTAGGTCAATTCGATGGTTCTTTCAAGAACATATCTTTTGTCGAATTGATCTAATCTTTGCTTAGAGATTCCATCCATGGTTCTTCATTGATAATCTAAGCAAAGGATCACCATCGAAGCCAATATTTTTATCGGCTGAATTTACGTCGTGGATTCGACGTAGCACCGTGGATTCGGTGTGTTGAAGGCGTTTCGTGGATTCGAAACGTGTGCTCGTGGATTCGAGTGGCGTTCGTGGATTCGAACGTGTGCAGTGGACGTGCAATCGGTGGAGCGCAAGATCCGAAGAAGTTGAAGGAGGGGTTTGAGTCCGTGGAGTCGGTAATCACCTTGTTATTCTTCTTTTCTTAGTGGATTGTTATTGCGTGTTGGTCCCGTGGTTTTTCTCCTGGATTGGAGTTTCCACGTATATCTCGGTGTGCTATTTTTATTTTCCGCATTGGTTTTTATTTTGCACTGAGATTTTTTTAATATTACACCTATTCACCCCCCTCTAGGTGTTTGATAGTACCTATTTAGATCCTTGTGGATCCTTATATATTAAAACCAACAATTGGTATCAGAGCGGGTTTTAGGTTTATCTATCATGTCGGGTGAAAGTGGTAATATTTTTAGACCTCCTCTTTTTGATGGGACCAATTATGCATATTGGAAAGTGCGGATGAGAGCTTTTCTCATCTCTATTGATGAGCGTGTTTGGCAAACCGTTGAATACGGTTGGGTGCATCCTGTTGAGGAAGTAGGAAATTCTACTACCCCAAAACCTCGCTCTAGATGGTCCAAAGAGGAAATCGAAAGATCTTCTTACAATGGGAAAGGTATGAACGCTTTATATAATTCTCTTTCCTCGACTGAGTTTACACGAATTTCTGCGTGTGAAACCGCGAAGGAAATTTGGGATATTCTCAAAATTACACATGAGGGTACTAATCTTGTAAAAATTCAAAAGCTCCAGATGCTTACAAGTCAATTTGACTCTATTCATATGGAAGAGCATGAATTATTTACAGATTATTACACTAGACTTCAAGATGTAATTAATACATGTGCTAATTTAGGAGAAAAGATCCCGGAGTCGAAAATTGTAAGAAAGATTCTTCGGACTCTTCCGGAACGGTTTAGGGCAAAGGTTACCTGTGATGATCCGGCATTTTACAGGGATTTTACAGTGTGACCGGCAGCTTCTGGAGGCCTACGGGGCATGTCGGCGGTGTTCGGGCGCCAATTTGGACACAAGTGATGGACTCCGGGCTTAAAATGGATCACGCGGGTGATCGGGGGACCCCGTCGGATGTTTAGAAGTACTTTCGCGCAAATCGGATATCAAATTTGGACCCGGCGCGAAATTCGGATTGAAAATACCTTTCCGGGAGCCTCCGGCGAATTATCGGGTTGGAATTTGGTGAAACGGACGTCAAATTTGGATTCAGCACGGAAAAACGCTTGAAAACGGCTATTTACTTGTTGAATTCTGAGTCCGGATGCCCAAAAAGGACTCCCGGAAGTTTCTGGTGTTTTCTGGTGCATGGGGGGAGTTGCGGACCGCCGGAGCGCCACGTGGCGGGCCCACATTGGCCGGTCCGCAGCAGCTGGTCCATGGAGCAGCGCGGCCGGGTGCATGAGCCCGGCACGGGGCCACGTGGCGGGCGCCAATTGGCGGGTCTACGGTGTGCGGTCCACGGAATTTTGGCGGCCCGTTGCAAGGTAGTTTTTGGCTGTATATAGGTCATTTGAGGGCCGAAATTCTCTTCTCCTGTTCGGTTTCACTCCGAGGTCCCTTCTAAGAAGTTGTTCCTCTCCCAATTCTACATCTCCTGTGGCAATCTCAAGAATTTAGGAGGCTCGGATCCCAAGGTTGGTGATTTTTCCGGCGCGGCGCGACGATCGTCCTACGGCAACCAGATTCGTCGCATTTCGGTGTTCAAGCTCCCCCGGCTCACCCCGACATCCTAATTTCGCGATTTCTGCACCGTTGGATTCTTAACAGGTAGGGCTTCATTTTCTATTTTGTGAGCTTCTTCAGATTCCGAGGTTTTGTTAGAGTTTCTGTGGCCTCATTTTGACCCTTTTTCCGTCGCGGAGTTTTGGGACAGCACTGCCTTGTTTTGGCGATAACTTTGCGCTCGGACGTCGAATCAGGGCGATTCAAAAGGGGATTTGCATCTACGCATCGCGAGGAAGCTCCCTGAATTTTCTTGGATTTTTGTGGAATTTTCCTGAAGGTGAGAAACTCCTTCTTACAGAACTTTGTAGCACAGTTTTGGGTGGATGTATTGTTCGAGGTAGTTCTCTTGTCGATTTTGGTTCTCAGCGTAGGAAAATCGTGTGGGAACGTGCAGGTATTCATTTCGACCGGCTCGTTGCGTAGATCGCTGTGGTATTTTTTGGGAATTTTCTGTGCACAACTCGCAGGTGAAAAAGGCTCAACTCTGGACTGATTGTCGAATAGCTTGTTCTCGGGAATAATTGTATGTTTAATTGCATGTTTTGGGGTAATTGTGAACAGTGATCGCGGCGGCTTATCTGTTTGGACTTGTGGCGTGGAAAAGAGATATTGGACAGCTTTGGGTTGCGCAATTCCAGGTGGGTGGTTGCTTTACTCCTCTTTTCTGATATACCCACTAGGAATATTAGAGTGATCCCTTTATTGGACATGTTGAATGGTCACCTAATGGACATGCATGCTTAACTAGATAATGTTGTGAGCCTATCATATGGAAAACATTATGTTGGAAACTTGACATGTTGGAACTTATACATGCTTCATGGACATCGTTTTAGCATTTAACCTTGCATAAGGGGGGAATGTACTTTCATAGTGTGATATTGTGAGGCGTCTTGTGGGAGGGTATCACTTGAGGATTTTTGGACAGGCATAGGTGGATGATTCATGTGAGGGTGGTTAGCAGGTTATGGATATGTGCGGTGGATTATGATTTAGCATGATGATTACACCCAGGTGGAGTTATTACTTGATACACATGATGAACCACTATTTGTCACTCCCCTTCTTCCTTCCATAAGGAGATAGGCTTGATTTCAGGGATATCTAGTTAGACCATTTCTGATCGCTACACTATATGTGGGGATTGACTCAGGAGGAACCCTATTGTCTCTTCTTCCCTTATTTCCTTCGGCAGACGGCTATGTGTTGCTCGGGTTTGAGCAGGAATTGGCATAGTGTAGCTAGGGCTTGGATTTTAGCTTTTGAGGTATTGCGGCTACCGCGGATAGCAAGCGGTTGATCGGATGTCAGATCTGGGTCAGGATGGTTTTTATGGGTGTTGTTGTTAACCCTTCTTCTTTTGTTTACCCGCTAGGCATTTGGGTAGCCTCTTTGATCAAAAGGTTAAATGCACTTTAGGTATGGCAATGGCAGGCTTATTGTGATTAAACAGATATTGTTAGAACTTGCTTGATTGGGGATGATGATTGTAGAGCAGCAGCGTCATGTTAAAGGATAAGGCTAATCAATGATTTATGGGCTTTGGGTATGTGGCATAGGCAGGCACAGGCTATCTCATATTTACTAGTTTCATATTGTTCGCTATATGCTATAACATCATAAAGGTTATCGATATCTGTTTTATTTTACATCATCTCGGGACATTTGCATGCTTGTATGGTCACCTAGATAGGCCACCTTTTTCTGCTACACTATCATGCTGGAATTGACATAGGAGAAACCTTTTTATTATTCTTTTCTCCTTTCATTGAGGCTCAGGGTGTTTGTAGCTCGTGCGCGAGCAGGGGGTTTGGGGATAGTGTAGTCAGGATTTTGAGTTTTGGGACGGGGAGGCTTGATGGCAGGGTATTGCGGCAACCGCGGACCTTGGGCGGTTGACCGGTGGTTACTTATGCATCAGATTGGGTATCAGGTCTCTAGTGGATGGAGTTTCCCACTATTTGTTTATCTTGCATCAGGTTGAGATCGGGTCTTTCTTTAGTGGATAGGTTTTTCCACTTTGATCAGAGTCATGATCCAGTCCTGCTGATTTATGATACCTATGTTACTGGATACTGAGATACTTTACTCGTGTGGGTCGCTCCCCTCGAGTGCCACTCCGGAGTGTGCGGCAGACAGGCTTCGAGTCCTTGAGACTCCCTTTTCCCTATCGGTGTTATGCGTTGGCCAGCATACCCGATTTGGCAGGCACGGCAGGCGGTACCAGTGTTTACTGGTGGTCGGATTGGGTTTATTCAGGCAGGCATTGTGTTTCTGATGCATACTTTCAGCTATTCTTTTAGCTCAGTATTTAGAGGCATACTAGTGGTAGCTTTTCATCAGGAGTCATCTTCATTGCATACCACCTTTGTTCCTTTGCCTCTGGTAGACCTAGTGGGCGTGTCAGAGTTGAGGTTTTACCCACTAGGGGAGGCTGCTGGTTTACTAGTAGTCTCACCCCCATTCTTCTTTCCTCTTTTTCTTCTCCCTGTTTTGCAGTGTCTTCTGCGGGTGCTACTGGGCTTACAGTGGCGGGTCGAGGAGAGAGGACGGCTGAGTAGATAGACCTCGAGGCAGGATGAGCATGTTAGCTGGACTGTTGGTGTACCCATGTTTCCTCAGACGGTAGTACTTTTACTTTTGGGACTGGCTTTCGCCAGCAGGTTGTATTTATTTTGTGAGCTGGGAGAGACTGATGTATCATTTATATACAGATGTATTGTATTTCATTTTCCAGCTTCAGTCTGAGATGTATTAGTTTTAGTTCAGCTCTGTTGTTATTGCTCATTTATTATTATCTCTTATTTATCTGAGCAGGTTTGGCGCTTCGTGTACACGGGAAATACCGTGTGCACGGCGGATCTGTAGACGGGCCCGGGTTCTGGTTTACACCCGGGGCGTGACATTACCGCCATTGAAACCGTTAGTCATCCGGATGAGATGAGTGTAGAGGAATTAGTAGGTGCTTTACAAACTTATGAGATGACTTTTCCTACTAATCAAATTTCTTCCAAGTCTTCTTCTAAGCTTACAGGTATTGCGTTCAAATCAACAAAGGAAGAAGATGACGAATCAAGTTCCGATGATGAAATCTCTTTTGCCGATTTTGAAGAACAATTGGCACGGATCACAAAGAAATTTCGTCGGAAATTTTGGAAGAATCGAACCGATGGATCTTCATCCACGAAACCATCTAAAGGATCATCGGGTTCTAAATCCTCTAAACTCAAAGGCGTTGCAAAACCTTCTAAAGAAAAAGAAAAAGATGATTTCGAAGGAAAAATCCGATGTTATCGATGCAAAGGCTACGGCCATATTTCAACGGATTGTCCTTCTAAGAAATCATACAAAAAGAAGGCTTTGCAAGCGAAAACTTGGGACGATTCCTTTTCCGATGAATCGACCTCAAGTAAAGAGGAAAAAGTTGTTGCTTTTCATGCCTCTCAAATTCCCTCTTCTAATTTTTGCTTATCATCTTTAGTTACTGACTCTACTCCTTTGATATTGTATGAAACATCAACATCCGGCGGAGAGTCATCAAGTGAGGGGGAGTCGGACGAGGAAGAACTCGTTGAGGCATACCAACAACTTCTTGCGGAGTCGAAGAAGATGGCCAAGCATATCAAGAAGTTGAGGAAGCAACGACTTGAGGTTCAAGACGAGAACCATGCTTTAAAGATCAAACTACATGATCTTGAGGAGGAACAAGGACGTTTATTGGATAACAATAAAATCCTCCAAGAAAAGCTAAACCAATCGGAGACGAACGGAAAATCATATATGGAAAAGATTGGTTTTCTTGAAAAGCAGTTTGAGGAGATTCATGTCACCAATCAAGCTTTGACCAAGCAAGTTCATCAACTTAAATCCGACATACAAAGGCTTTCAACCGGTTCGAAGAAACTTGATTGTATGTCCGGATTGGGTCAAACAAGCAAGGTTGGTTTGGGATTTAAAAAGGACCAAACTGTGAAGGCTTCAAGTTCCACAATAAAATTGAAAGAAAGAACTTGTCACCTATGTGGACTTGAAGGACATTTGGTGAAGAATTGCCCGAAAAAGAGAAAGAAAAGTCCTTCGGCAACTTCATCTACGGAGCGGACTCAACGGATTCAAAAGACACATCAAGTCAATGGAGTTCACTCAACCCACCAAAGGTCCGAGCCACAACATCAATCCTACAAGTGGATCATTGCGAGGCAAAGACCTAAGGTGGATCAACAGTCAAAGCGGACAACCCCCGGCCACAACGAATCAAGACAACCCAAAATCCAGCGATTTTGGATTCGGAAAGGTGATATCTTTCCTTGTCTTAAGTTCTAAATAGCTTATGACTGTATGTAATGCTTTGATTGGTTTTCCTTTCATATTTTCTTAATCTGCATTACATGTTTTTCAATGCTCTTCGTTTTTATACTTTGTTTTTGAACAAAAGGGTTTTTATTGAACAAGTGCATTGAATAAAAAGGGTTTCACGTTCATTCACTCCAAATTAATTTTATATGGATATCAACTTTACTCCATAATCATAATCATGAAGATACTTCATTATAGGAGTTTTTGATAGTTATAAGCATCAAATTTTAGAAATCATGTGTGATCTTTAGATGCTTAATCTATCTCGGTTGTGTGAATTCTTTGTGACAACATAAGTGCTATAAACATTTCTAAAAATCCTATGTTGCACTCAAGAACAAAACACATTGAACTTAGATATCATTTTCTTAGAGAGCTAGTTGAATCAAATATTCTTCAACTTTCATATATTTCAACTGAAGATCAATTGGCTGACATTTTAACAAAACCTTTGGATCAAAAACGATTTATTCACTTGCGTAAGGCAATTGGAATGCTTTCCTTGAAATGATCTCTTTTTGAAACCAATCCTTAGGTTAGGTTTTGTTTGTGTTTTTTGTTCTTCATCTATGTTGTACATAGGACATTAATTGAGCATGAGTTATATTGACTTTAATTGCATCTTTTCACGCATTTAGAAATTTATTATGCTTTTGACATCATAATATTTCAATGTTGCAATGATCATTTATGTTAATTAAGTCATCTTTTAAGTGATCAAAGTCAATTTCTCTCTCAATGATCTCTTGGTATAGTCATTATCTTATTTGACTATTTAGTCGAGTATGAATGCGAGATCAATTTTTGGTTGAATACCTTATATCGTAAATAATTGATAGCCAATTGAGGGGGAGTCAAAGAAAAGTAATATGCTCAAAAGATGTGGAAAGAGTTACATCCCAATGAGGAGTGTGAAAACTACCACCACATGGAGAAAAAAAATACCCCATGAACACCAAGCAAAGTTTTTTTTATCAAATGAAATGCATGTTGAAATACTTGACTCTGTCAAATTTCAAGGTTGGTATAAGGTGGGATTTTTAACGAAAGATGCTCAAAGAGCCACTCTCTTCAACAGATTGTCTAGATATATTATCTACCATATTTGGGATTTCAAACATCTATTGATCTTGGTATTTCATTTTCTTTACCAAATTGATGATTTGATAAAGGCATTACGCATAAGATCATGTTAGATGTGATTGAAGTTGTTCAACTTTAAGGGTTTTAATTTTTAAATTTTCGTTTCATTTTTGAGTATTTTTGATAGATTTGGTATAATCTATTTCTTGTTGCATGAAACGATGACTTTTGTAAAGTTGATGCGCT
>JAQOTM010001701.1:0-29918 GCA_029168755.2 Tillandsia fasciculata
CTCGTTGCCGATTGGAGGAGATGGGTGGAATCACAATCTTGCTTTGTGACAAGACTTTTACAATGTTGTCTCATTTATTGTCCCCAAACTATTAACATTAAGAACTCGCTCTTTGTATCCCCTTTAAACTGTTAAGGATCCGGCGCTGATATCATTGGGGTATGGTAGTCGCCTCTGTGGGGTGAGAGTGTTCGACATCGCGGTCAGCCTATGGCCAAATGAGATACGAATAATTCCATATTTGCTCCCCATCAAAATGGTCGGGGTTAGCCACCGTTAACGATGAGAGAAAGAGCATTCTATCCCACCGAGGAGCTTTCGTGTTCATATTGGGAAGAATGTTGTAACAGACAATGAAGTTTATGTCCTTGTACTCTTTCTTAGCTTTCTTTGTAGAACACAGAATTTCCGTAGACAAAGTTTCCGGAAAACGCAGATTCCGTTACTACAACTCTCCAAGAGTTGGCGTTGAAGCTTTGAGTCTTCACGGATAATGAAGTCCATCATGAATCTTGCGCTTTCATACTTAGCACCTCTCCAATCAGTTGGGGAGTGACTTTGATCTTGATACCTTTAACCACGGTATGAAATTCTCGTCGTCCGTCCTCATGATCTATCAGACTTGCAGCATTTTGATAAAACATTCGAACTGAGTGTGGACAGTACCCAGTTGATTCAGGAAAGTTGCAAATTGGAGCAAGACCAACTTGGTCAAACAGAACTCCAAACTCTGCAGATCGATTCTTCATCTGTTGGACATTGACATGTCTTTCCCCAATGCATTCCCTCTTTTCAAAATCTTTGATTCTTGTGGAGCTAATGAATCCGGAGGAGGGGCTGGCTAGCAATTGGGTTCCTCATTGAAATGCCCCGTTGCACTGCCTCGTTTTTCTTGCCCAGTCTTTGTTCGTGTTCTAATTTGACTTGGTTCCATGGGAGCTTTTCCCTTTTCTGCAGCAGTAGGAGGAACCTTTGTCTTTTTGAGGCTTCTGCAGTGCTTTCCTTTTGGATACATAGGGACATCTTCCTCAATCTCTAGTATCCCAGTCAATCGAGTCCGTTTCCGAATCCGTGTCGGAATCATTTCCCTCGCTTGGTCTCTTGGCCCTTTTTGGTTTGGCAGTATCCTTCACATGACCATGGCAGCAAGTAAGAAAATGATCCAGGTGATCACCATTGCTGACAGTGCTTTGAGTTTTAGAAAGTGTCCTGTGAAAAACCAACTCAAGAACATATGAAAAATCGTCAATTTTGAAAAATTTGAAAAATTGTACCTAGACAATCATAATCATGTAGAGAAGCCAAGAATCAAATTAGTTTTCCAAAAAGAATTTTAAAAATAGATCAATTCCATGATTTTCAAAAATTCCTCTTTTATGCCCTAAACCAGAATTTTTAGAAATCGAAGCCTAAAAACTCGTTTATCTTGAGAAAACCCAGCATAAAAGCAAAACTAATTGACCCAGAGTTCTTATTTCAAAAGAAATTTGATCAAAAACCATTCACAAACGAAAAAGATCCAAGATTTCAACTCACGTTTGATGAAAAACTGTGAAAAACCGAGTTTTGATCAATAAAACTTACTTGAATCCGAAGAACTTTGAGTTTGGAAGCTCCAAATGCAAGAAATCTAGAGAGAGAAGCTCTAGAGACTTTAGAACAAAAGATTAGGGTAAAAGAAATCAAATCCTCTTTGTTCTTATAAAAACCCTAGCCGTGATCCGGATCGGATCGAGAATGTGATCCGGATCGGCTACCCGCAGGAAGAATCCTGCGTTCGGGATCCGGATCACTTACCCCGATCCGGATCGGCTTCAACTTTTTCTTCAGAAAAATTTAGAAAAATTCCATAAAATCCAGAAAAAGTATGTAAGCACTTTACCATGTCAACTTTAAACAAAAGACATCGTTTCATACAACAAGAAATAGATTATGCAAAATCTATCAAAAATACCCAAAAATGAAACGAAAATTTACGAAAGTTAAAACACTTAAAGTTGAACAACTTCAATTACATCTATCCTGATCTTATGTGTAATGCCTTTATCAAATCATCAATTTTGGTAAAGAAAATGAAATACCAAGATCAATAGATGTTTGAAATCCCAGATAAGTTAGATAATATATCTAGACAATCTGTTGAAGGAGTGGCTCTTTGAGCATCTTTTATAAAAATCCCACCTTATACCAACCATGAAATACGACTGAGTCAAGTATTTCAATATGCATTTCATCAACAATTTTCAAAACAAAAATTTGCTTTTCATTCATGGAGTATCTTTTTTTTTATTTTCTCCATGTGGTGGTAGTTTTCACACTCCTCATTGGGATGTAACTCTTTCCACATCTTTTGAGCATTTTACATTTCATTGACTCCCCCTCAATTGGCTATCAATTATTTAATATATAAGGTATTCAACCAAACCATTGATCTCGAATTCATACTCGACTAAGCAATCAAATATGATAATGACTATACCAAGAGATCATTGAGAGAGAAATTGACTTTGATCACTTAAAAGATGGTTTAATTAACGTAAATGATCATTGCAACATTGAAATATTATGACATCAAAAGCATAATAAATTTCTAAATGCATAAAAGGATGCAATTAAAGTCAATTATGATTTATGCTCAATTAATGTCCTATGTACAAAACATAGATAAAGAACAAAACAAAAACAAAAACAAAACCTAACCTAAGCAAAGGTTTCAAAAGAGTTTATTTCAAGGAAAGCATGCCAATTGCTTTACGCAAGTGAATAAAACGTTTTTGATCCAAAGGTTTTGTTAAGATATCAGCTAATTGATCCTCAGTTGAAATATATGACAGTTGAAGAATGTTTGATTCAACTAGCTCTCTAAGAAAATGATATCTAAGTTCAATATGTTTTGTTCTAGAGTGCAACACAGGGTTTTTAGAAATGTTAATAGCACTAGTGTTGTCACATAAAATGGTTACCGAAGATGTTGAAATCCGGAAATCGCTCAACACGCTTTTCATCCAAATCAATTGGGTTGAACAACTTCCTGCAGAAATGTACTCCGCTTCGGCAGTCGAGAGTGCTATGCAGTTCTGCTTTTTACTGTGCCATGCAACAAGGCAATGGCCAAGATAGAAGCATGCACCACTCGTGCTTTTCCGGTCATCCACTGATCCAGCCCAATCGGCATCTGAGTATCCAACAATATCCAAAGTCGTTCCCATAGGATACCAAATTCCGAAATGATTGTACCTTTGATATACCGGATGATCCGTTTCACCGCTTTCAGGTGAACCTCCTTCGGTGCTGATTGATATCTCGCACAAATCCCAACACTGAAGGATATATCCGGGCGACTAGCCGTGAGATATAGTAGACTTCCAATCATACTGCGATACAGTTTCTCGTCTACATTCTCACTTTGTGATTCACTTCCAAGTCCCTTATGGCTAGTTCCCATTGGAGTCGGAAAATCCTTAGAATTTTCAAGATCAAACTTTTTGACCAACTCCAGTGCATACTTGGATTGACACAAGTGAATTCCTTCATCGTTTTGTTTAACTTGTAATCCAAGAAAATAAGTCAATTCGCCCATCATGGACATCTCAAATTCGCTTTCCATGGTCTCCGCGAATTTAGAAGCATCATTATCTCTTGTTGCTCCAAAAACAATGTCATCGACATAGATTTGAGCAACTATGAAATTGTTTTGATAATGCTTCACAAAGAGAGTCCTGTCAGCTCCCCCTCGAGTGTAGCCCTTTTCCAAAAGGTGCTTTGTCAACCTTTCGTACCATGCTCGCGGTGCTTGTTTCAGACCGTAAAGAGCCTTTTTCAGACGAAAAACATGGTTAGGTAGTTTATGATCCACAAAACCTTTCGGTTGAGCCACATAAACTTCCTCATTTAAAAACCCATTTAAAAAGGCGCTCTTAACGTCCATTTGAAATAATTTGATTTTAAAATGACAAGCAATCGCAAACAATATACGAATGGACTCGAGTCTAGCTACAGGGGCGAAAGTTTCATCAAAGTCTATACCTTCTACTTGAGAGTAGCCTTGAGCAACTAACCTTGCTTTGTTCCTGATGATAGTACCTTCTTCATTTTTCTTGTTCTTGAAGATCCATTTGGTACCTATCACATTGTGTTGCTTCGGAGGCTTCGTTAATTCCCAGACTTTGTTTCGCTCGAATTGATGGAGCTCTTCCTGCATTGCTTTAATCCAGTAGTCATCTTGGAGAGCTTCATCAACATTCCTTGGTTCGATTTGAGATACATAGCATGCAAATCCGCAAACCAATTGTCTCCGTGTTCTAACTCCTTCTTGTGGATCTCCAATGATGTTCGATTCAGGGTGATCCTTGGAGATGCGTAACGTTTGAGGTAGAGGAGTAGACGGAGGTACACGAGATGATTCCTGCACATCAGATAAACTTGAAGAACCGTTAGATGCATCATTATTATCGAAAGAATTGTTAGAAGAAGATGCATTAGCAGGTGTATCATCATCAAGAGAGATATCGAGGGTAGATTTTTCAGATTCAAAGTGAAAAGCTTCATCTACCTTAACATTTATCGATTCTACGATCGTCTTAGATTCTAAGTTAAAAACTCGATATGCTCTGCTGTTTGTAGAATAACCTAAGAAAATCCCTTCGTCACTTCGAGAGTCAAATTTTCCAAGATTCTCACGATCACGTAAAATAAAACACCGACTCCCAAAGATACGAAAATATTTGATGTTAGGTTTTCTACAAAACCAAAGTTCATATGGTGTATTCAATGTCCCCGGGCGCAAATACACGCGATTAATAACATAAACAGCAGTGTTCACCGCTTCAGCCCAAAAATAAAAAGGTAAGTTCCGGCTGTGAAGCATAACACGTGCCATTTCCTGTACGACCCTGTTTTTGCGCTCGACTACACCATTTTGTTGAGGTGTGTAAGGTGCGGAGAATTCATGTTTAATGCCATTAGAAGTGCAAAAATCAATGAATTTGGAATTTATGAATTCCCCACCTCTATCACTCCTAACTCGAGTAATCCTATCATTCTTTTCAATCATAATACGATTGCAGATTTCGAGAAAAGAATCAAAGGTATCAGCTTTTTCTTTTAAGAATGCTACCCAAGTATATCTAGAAAAATCATCAACCAATAAGAAAATATACCATTTACCTCCCAGAGATGGTTGACGAGTTGGCCCCATTAAGTCCATATGCAAAAGTTCCAAAGGCCGTTTTGTACCTATGTGGTTCAAGTTCTTGTGTGCAGTCCTAGACTGTTTTCCTTTTGGCAACCGCCACACACAAGGTTTTGTTCAAAAGAAAGTTTCGGAACCCCCTTGACCACATCTTTGTTTGAAATTCTAGCAAGTTCCTTAAAGTTTATGTGACCTAGCCTTTCATGCCAAAGTGTTTCATTTTTCAAAGATGCTAGGTTACATTTTTCAGAAATCTTAGTAGGAACTACATAACAATTGTTTTCTGATCTAACCCCCTTTAAAAAGAAAGCATGGTTCATGTCAGTTACAGTGCATTTATCAGATGAAAAATTAACTGAATAACCACTATCACAAAGTTGACTTATGCTTATGAGGTTAGTCTTAAGGCCATGAACAAATAACACATTATCTAGAACCGGGCCATCTGGAATAGCTACCGTTCCCTTTCCAACAATTTTGGAAGACCGACCATCTCCGAAAACAACAAGTCCTCCGGAGTTTTTCTCAAATGTTTGAAAACAGTTTTTGTCACCGGTCATATGACGGGAACACCCGCTATCCAGGTACCAAGACGAACTATCATATGCATGCAAGGAAACATTGGTAGCAAGACAAGGGAAAATTTCACCTTTGCGCACCCAAACCTTTTTGGAATGCGTCGGTAATGGTCGTGAAGTTGATCTCCTAGGTGAGAGCGTCTTGCTTGAAGAATTGCTGCTCCTTGATGATGTCGTCTTGAGCGGTGTACTACCAAGGCTCTTTTCCTTCAATGAATTGCAGTTGATTTTCGAGGAATACCCTTTTGGTAGTCATTGCAAGAGGTGCTTGAGGTGTGCGTTTGGCTTCCGTCTTGCAATTTCTCCTTATGTGCCCTGAAATGCCACAACGAAAACATACCTTAGATTCTTGACGATTCCGAGGAGGATGTAGTAGGCTTGTTGTCGTTGCTTGTCGTGAATTCCGGTGTCGGAGGAGGAGATACCGACTGAGGCACAAATACTGTCCCACTCGAACTTGGAATGTCTCCAGTTTGAGTGTATCCGAGGCCGAACTTATTTCTTTGACCAAGACCAAGAAGTCTGTCCAACTTACTCCTTCCAGAAGAAAATCTCTTTAAGTCATCCTTCAGTTGGCGTATGGTCTCCGTCATTTCCAATTTTTCCTGTCGAGCCTCGCCGTTGAGCTTCAAGAAGTAATTCGCTTTGTTCACCATATCCATAATTCTTCTCGAGTTGCTCATTGGACTCTTGAAGGGAAACATTTGTTTTAATCAGATTATCCCTTTCCACTTCAAGATCGGTTGAGAGAGAGGTTACCCTTTTTACTTCTTCTTCGAGATCCTGCAATCTCCCTTTCAACCCCTTGTTTTGCTTAGCCAGTTTCTTTGAATCCCTCAAAAGTCTGTGGTAGGCTAGAGCAAAATCTTCACCTTCCGAATCATCTGATTCATCGTCCGTTGCAATCTTTTCAACAGTGGAGTTGGACAGTGAATCGGATGTACTTGCCATTAAGCACATGAAGGGTGAAGATGTAGTGGACGCGTGGAAAGCTGTCGCGTTGTCTTCTTCATCACTTGAGGATGACTCATTTGACGTGGAGTTGTCATCCCAAGTAACGACTTGCATCGCTTTCTTCTTTGCCGGATTCTTGTTGGGACATTCCGTTGCAATGTGGCCGTAGCCTCGACATTTGAAGCACTGAACTTGTCCCTCTGAACTTTTCTTATCCTTTGAGAAGTTCTCTTGCTTTCTTGACTTGTAAGCTTGAAGAACCCTTGCCTTTCTTCGACTTTCCGAAGGATGGAGTTTTGCTTGAATTACCCCTTCGAAAGTTGCGGCGAAACTTCCTTGTCAAGAGAGCGAGCTGCTTCTCAAAGTCCTCCATAGAAAGGTTCTCGTCGTCGTCCGAGGAGGATGAATCCGCGTCTTCTTCTTTAGTTGATTCAATGCGTAACCTGAAGACTTAGAAGAGGATGCCTTTCCAGAAGAATAGTTAGTAGGAAATGTCATTTCATAAGTTTGTAAAGCACCTACTAATTCTTCTACACGCATTTCGTCCGGGTGTTTAATTGTTTCAATGGCTGCGACCTTCGGGCGAAATCGTTCAGGAAGAGTTCTTAGAATTTTTCTTACAACTTTAAATTCTGGAATCTTCTCTCCCAAGTTAGCACATGAGTTTACGATGTCTTGCAATCGTGTGTAATAGTCAGTGAAAGATTCATTCTCTGCCATAGAGATAGAGTCAAACTTGCTCGTGAGCATTTGCAGTTTCTGAATCTTCACTAGGTTAGTTCCCTCATGCGTAACTTGAAGAACATCCCAGATTTCTTTCGCAGTCTCACATGCCGAGACGCGAGAGAACTCAGTTTGTGACAAAGCATTAAATAGAGCATTAATTCCTTTGCCATTGTAAGAAGATAAGTCTATCTCTTCCTTGGTCCATTTCGACCTAGGTTTTAAGGTGCGAACATCATCTAAAATTTCAGTTGGATTAGACCATCCTAATTCAATTGATTGCCACACCCTTTCGTCGATGGAAATTAAAAAGGCTTTCATCCGCACTTTCCAGTACGCATAATTTGTTCCATCAAAGAAAGGGGGTCGATTGATGTTTCCACCTTCAACCATTGTTTACAACCCTATTCCCGCTCTGATACCACTTGTTGGGTTATAAGTAATTGGATCTAAATAGGGGAAAAAACACCTAGAGGGGGGTGAATAGGTGTAAACAATAAACACTCAAAAAATCATTGCGCAAATAAACCCAATGCGGAAAAATAAAAGAACACGCAAGATTTTTACGTGGAAAAACTCCAAACCGGAGTAAAAAACCACGGGACCGATAACACGGCGAAATCCACTAGAATTAACACACGTACAAGGTGATATAACGTACTCACAGACGACTCAACCTTTTACCATACGCTCCTAGTAGATCTTCCCGCTCGCTCCACGACGCTTCTCGAATCCACGATCCGCGCCCAACGCTGAATCCACAGCGTCCAACGTCGAGTCCACGACGTCCGACCGAATCCACGGTCTTCACCCAGTGGCACGCTTCGAATCCACGAACGTACCTCGCTCCGAATCCACGAGAGCGGTTGCACCTTGAATCCACAAGGCCACGCGAGTCCACGCGCCGATTTTGGGGTAAATCGTTGTTTGTTTGGGTGGTGATGATCCGCCGAATACTTAGATTAAAGATAGATCGGAAATACCATCTAAGTATTCATTGATTTGATTCTACTCAAAATGTGAGTATGGAAAACCTAGAATCAAATCAATCAATATAGATGAAGAAACATAGAATAAATCTATTGATTTCCTTTCTTCTCTATATGTGGATTTTTTCTTTTCGGCTATTTTCTTCTGTAATAGCTTGTTGCCCTAGAAATGAATACAGGGCCTATTTATAGGTTAGAAACCCTAGGAAGAATATACGGATCAAAAACAGCCTTTTCTGGAAAGTTTACCGACGGCGATCCGGATTGGATTTGGCGATCCGGATTGCAGAAGCACAAAAGACGGTTTCCAGAAAATTGCTTGTTCGGGATCCGGATCGTAGTCCCCGATCCGGATCGTTCATACAGTTTTACCAAAACATCATGTTCGGGATCCGGATTGCAATTCCTGATCCGGATCGAGGAAGCAAGCAGGTAAAACTAATGTTCGGGATCCGGATCAGAGGATGCTGCGATCCGGATTGAACCAGTGTATGAACGAACACCCTTCGGGATCCGGATTGCAAGCTCGATCCGGATCCTGAACATGTCCCATGTCCAGTTTTTGATGTTTAAGCAATTAAAACCTCTTCCAGGTGTTTCTACACTATAAGAAGTATTCGGATCATCAAAATTCTTTAGTTAAACGTACCTGATCCTTTTGAATTCTTCTTTCTTGAGATTGAGGTATACGATCCAAAGTTTTTTCATCTTCAATCTTCAAGACTTAATACATTCACGAAATACGCCAACTCAAATTCCGTAACACGGGCCGCACTGTTTGCGCCCGAATCTTTTCGGGCGCCCGAAACCCGGGACCCATTGGTCATTTTGGAATTGTTTTGGTGGGCCTATAAAAGGCAGCCCACTTCCCTCTTTCTTTTCCTTTTTCCCGAGCTGTAGAGAGGGAATGGGAGGGTGAGTTCTTTATGAAAGTTGTTCCCCTTGATGTCCTGGATCTTGTGGTGGATTCCCAAAATCTCTGGAAGCTCGGCAACGGCGATATCATTTTTACAGTTCGCCTCGGTTTTCGCCCCATTTCGGCCCATTACCATCGCAGTTCAGTCAGAAATTCGTTGTGGGCAAACCAGGAGGAGTTTTTGGATGATTTCTTCGACAGCGTGTTCCTAAGAGGTAAGGCTTCGATTTTCGTGTTGATCGCTTCGCTCTGTTTCGCACTTTTGGCACGTTTCCCGAGACATCTTTGACCCCCTCTTTTGCTGTTTGGGTGTTTGGACAGCGGTACCTTGCGAATTGTTTCTCGGCCTAGGAATATCGGATCGAGGCGATTCAAGAGTCGATTTTGGGCTACTTTTCGCAAGGAACACGCTCGTATTTTTCTTGGAATTTTATGAGATTGATTTCGAGGTGAAAATTACTGTTTTCTCAGTGTACAGTGTGCAGTTTTTTCTTCACAGTTTGATGTTTGGATTACCACCTTGCCGAATTTATAGCTTGACTTACCGAACTCGGATTTGGGCGTGCAAGGTACCGTTTCGAAGCTATCGATGCGAGGATCGCTGTGATATTTTTCTGGGATTTTTCTGGGCACTTTCTGCAGGTGATAATTTAACAGTTTTGGGACTGTTGTTGTATGTATCTATAAGAGCACTATTTGGGAGCCTAAGTGATTTAGTGGACTTTGTGTTGTGCCAGGAGTGTTTCGGGTGTACTGTATTTGTTGGAGCGCAGGATTGGAGTTTTTGGCATTTTCAGCTGTACGGACCCGGACAGTTAGCGCTTCAGGTGGGTGGTTGTTGCATGCCTCTACACCTGGCTTACTTACTAAGTTTATTAGAAAACCCCACTTTTGAGCATGTTGGTTGAATATTATGCATGATTGCCTGATATAAATGTGAGCCTATCATCTGAGATTAATTTTGTGAATATAGCATGTTGGGGACATTATGGGAATAATATTTCTGTTGGAACATGATCATTGGAATAATTTAATAGTGATGATTAACATGCTACATTAGCACCTAGATTTTATGAAAGTGGATTAAATGGATTAATTGTGGGGACATAGTGACATATCTATGTGCGGGTGCCACTTTGAGATTTATTATGGATCAGGGATTATACATGTGTAGTTGACTGATGATTTTGCCTGATGGTTATATTTATGTGGATATATTAATTGTTACACATGTAGAACTGTTATTTGACTTTCTCTCTCTTTTACATTGCATGAGGACTTTTGCATGCTTATTTGGACATCTAGATAGGCCACTATTTTATTGCTACACTATCATATTGGGATTTGACTTAGGAGAAACCATGATTGCTTTCTTTCTCCTTTTTATTTTGACTTTTGAGTCATGTTGCTCGAGTTCGAGCAGAGGTTTGGGATAGTGTAGCCGGGACCTGAGGGTCAGTGATAGGGTGTACTTGATGTTGGATTGTGGGTTATTGCGGCAACCGCGGACAGTAGGCGGTTGACCGGATCTTATTATTTTACCCAATTGTGGGTTGTGGGTTATTGCGGTGACCGCGGATTGGGGGCGGTTGACCGGATGTTTACTATTGCATCAGATTGGGTATTAGATTTCTCTAGTGGATGGTATTTCCCACTTTTGAGTATTATTGTATCGGATCGGGGTTTCATTAGTGGACGGAGTTTCCCACTTTGATCATAGTCATGATCCAGTCCTGCTATTGTGAGATATTGGTTACAGAGATGCTTGATACAGTGATACTTTACTCGTGTGGGTCGCTCCCCTCGAGTGCCACTCCGGAGTAGGCTTTAGACCGTGTTGGGTTCCGGTCAGTTGGTGAGTTGTGAGTGATGGCAGAGCAGGCAGTACCAGTTTACTGGTGGCACTAGATTGGGTCTATTTAGCCAGATGTTGTTTCCTGGTGCATTCATACCGTCATTTCCTTCGGTATTGCATTTAGAGGCATACTTGTTGTGGTTTCCCCTTTTATTCAGTAGTTCTGTTTACAGCTTTACTACCTGCCCTTTTCTTGCCTCTAGTAGACTTAGTGGGTACGCCGGAGCTTGAGGCTTTACCCACAGGGGGAGGCTACTGGTTTACTAGTGGTTCTCACCCCCACTGTTGTTTCCTCTTCTTTCCCCCCCTGTTTTGCAGAGTCCTCATTGGAGTTGCTGATCTTCGGTCGTTGTTCGGGGCGAGGGAGTCACGAGCTAGATCGTTACCACCCGAGGAGTGTAGCTGTATCCCCTGGTTGGAGATTCCTCGTAGCTGTTGGCTGGTTTTTACTGTTTATCTGGAGGAGAGAGATCTTTTGTATTTGGAGAGACTGATGTACTATAGTTTTAGTTTATCTCCTTTTATAGTCGAGAGATGCTGTACTGAGGACATTGTATGATGATTATCTGTATTTAGGGAATGGATATTGTACCTTATTTCATGATGTATAGTAATTGGATTTTATTTTACAGCATTTTATTTCAGCTCTGATATTTGTGTAGCTATAGTACTATCTTTTGCAGGTTAGACGCTTCGCCTATGCGGGTTTTGGCATAGGTGGCGGATCTGTTGGCGAGCCCGGGTCGCAGTTTCGACCCCGGGGCGTGACAGATTAAGTTGGTATCAGAGCTTAGGGATAGGTCAATTGGGACTATAGAAACCCTAGGCTTATGGTTGGACCCTAGGATGACTTCGTGAGAGTCGTGATTTTAGCGAGAGTCCTGATTGAGTTTTATACCTCTCCCGAGTGGTGGGATGAGTGATTGGCATGTTTATCCTCCTAAGCAATTATGTTGGCTGCAGACAACATAATGCGGCGGAACGGTTGACATGCTCTAGACTCTCGCCGGATTGGGTCGAGTTTTGTTTTGTGCTGTGGTGCAGTTGGTCGTGGTGAGCGATGTCTCCCCGACGCGTTGTGCGGATTGGTGCGCACCCGTCGCAGCAGTGGAGCTTGAGCGGATTGTTTTGGGGCCGGATGTCCGGATTGAGGTTAGAGAGCTTCAGGTGTCACGCCCCGGGGGTAACCAGAACCCGGGCCCGCCAACAGATCCGCCGTGTACACAGAATTTTCCATGTACACGAAGCGCTGGTAACCTGCTCAGATAGATAATATACAATAGAAGAGCATAACAGAGCTGAACTAATAGAACTAACAGTAATCTCAGACTGAAATAAAAGTGTAAACTGAAATAAAAGTACAATATACTCCCAGCTCACCATAAATAATACAATCAGCTGGCCACAGCCAGACCCAAAAGTAAACTACTATAGTCTGAGATACAAAAGGGGAGTACAGTACTAGTCTAGCTAAACTCTCGCTCGGGGTAGACGATCTAGCTAGTCGGCGATCCTCTTACCTCGATCTGCCGCTGAAGGCCCGGCAGCTCCCACAGTCGACTCTGCAAAACAAAGGGGAAAAGAACAAGAAACAACAATGGGGGGTGAGAACTACTAGATAAACCAGTAGCCTCCCCTAGTGGGTAAAAACCCCTGATGCCGACGCACCCACTAGGAATAAAGAGGCAAAAAGGAAAGAACAGTGGTATGCAATAAAGACTGCTGGAAAGAAACTACCACTACTATGCCTCTAAATGCAGTGCCAAAAGATGACTGTATAGATGCAACTATAAAGCTGACTGCCCAAAGAAACCCAATCAAAGGGCCAGGAGATACTGGCACTGCCTGCTCTGTCATCACTCACAACTCACCAACTGACCAGCACCCATCACGGTCTAAAAGCCTACTCCGGAGTGGCACTCGAGGGGAGCGACCCACACGAGTAAAGTATCTCTGTAACCAATGTCTCACAATAGTAGGACTGGATCATGACTGTGATCAAAAGTGGGAATACTCCATCCACTATGCAACCCCAATCCCCAATCTGATGTGATAATAACACCCGGTCAACCGCCCAAAATCCGCGGTTACCGCTGAACCTATAGACCCCAATCTGGTAAAGCAACAACATCTGGTCAACCGCCTATCATTCGCGGTTGCTACTATGTTGGGTTTAGGTTAATAAGGATCTAATAGGGGAAAAAAACACCTAGAGGGGTGAATAGGTGTAAACAATAAACACTCAAAAAATCATTGTGCGATAAAACCCAATGCGGAAAAATAAAAGAACACACAAGATTTTTACGTGGAAAAACTCCAAACCGGAGTAAAAAAACCACGGGACCGATAACACGGCGAAATCCACTAGAATTGACACACGTACAAGGTGATATAGCGTACTCACTGACGACTCAACCTCTTACCATACGCTCCTAGTAGATCTTCTCCGCTCGCTCCACGACGCTTCTCGAATCCACGATCCGCGCCCAACGCTGAATCCACAGCGTCCAACGTCGAGTCCACGACGTCCAACCGAATCCACGGTCTTCACCCAATGGCACGCTTCGAATCCACGAACGCACCTCGCTCCGAATCCACGAGAGCGGTAACACCTTGAATCCACAAGGCCACGCGAGTCCACGCGCCGATTTTGGGATAAATCGTTGTTTGTTTGGGTGGTGATGATCCGCCGAATACTTAGATTAAAGATAGATCGGAAATACCATCTAAGTATTCATTGATTTGATTCTACTCAAAATGTGAGTATGGAAAACCTAGAATCAAATCAATCAATATAGATGAAGAACCATTGAATAGATCTAATGATTTCCGTTCTTCTCTATATATGTGGATTTTTCTTTTCGGCTATCTTTTCTTAACCAGCCGATCTATTGCGGATGCCCTAGAAATGAAATGGAAGGGCTATTTATAGGTTAGAAACCCTAGGAAGAATATTCGGATCAAAAACAGCCTTTTCTGGAAAGAAATCCCGACGGCGATCCGGATCAGATTTGGCGATCCGGATTGCAGAAGCACAAACCACGATTTCCAGAAAATTGCCTGTTCGGGATCCGGATCGTAGTCCCCGATCCGGATCGTTCATACAGTTTTACCAGAACATCATGTTCGGGATCCGGATTGCAATTCCTGATCCGGATCGAAGAAGCACACAGGTAAAACTAGTGTTCGGGATCCGGATCAGAGAGTGCTGCGATCCGGATTGAACCAGTGTATGAACAAACACCTTTCGGGATCCGGATTGAAAGCCACGATCCGGATCCTGAACATGTCCCATGTCCAGTTTTTGATGAATAAGCAATTAAAACCTCTTCCAGGTGTTTCTACACTATAAGAAGTATTCGGATCATCAAAATTCTTTAGTTAAACGTACCTGATCCTTTTGAATTCTTCTTTCTTGAGATTGAGGTATACGATCCAAAGTTTCTTCATCTTCAATCTTCAAGACTTAATACATTCACGAAATACGCCAACTCAAATTCCGTAACAATCTCCCCCTTTGGCGGTTTCGTGACAAAACACAAATCCACAAAGAAAATTCAAAAAGAATATTTTTGTTGCTATCACCATACAACAAAAATTTACAAAAGAGTTCCAGAAATTAAAAACATGAGATAAACTCCTAGAACAGACTCTAGACTTAGACATCTGTAATCTCTGCACACAGAAAACATTCTTGACAAACAAATTCGTTAGATACCTCAAGAATTGGAGCATACAAAACCAAATACAGAGATAGAGTTTAGTCTCATCATGACATTTGAAAAAAAACAGATATGTGAAAGAAGCATAGTTAAAAACCAACATATCTTCTAAGCAGTTGAAAACCAAATGTCAAAGTATGTTAGTCCAACATCAACTTGTTAGTCATATTACATGCCCAAATAGTTAGTGTTACGGAATTTGAGTTGGCGTATTTCGTGAATATATTAAGTCTTGAAGATTGAAGATGAAGAAACTTTGGATCATATACCTCAATCTCAAGAAAGAAGAATTCAAAAGGATCAGGTACGTTTAACTAAATAATTTTGATGATCCGAATACTTTTTATAGTGTAGAAACACCTGGAAGAGGTTTTAATTGCTTATTCATCAAAAACTGGACATGGGACATGTTCAGGATCCGGATCGTGGCTTTCAATCCGGATCCCGAAAGGTGTTTGTTCATACATTGCTGCAATCCGGATCACAGCTTGTGCAATCCGGATCCCGAATGGGGTGTTTTGTGAAAATGTATGAACGATCCGGATCGGGGATTATGATCCGGATCCCGAACAGGCTATTTTCTGGAAACCGCATTTTGTGCTTCTGCAATCCGGATCGTGGCTTTCCAATCCGGATCGCCGTCGGTAAAACTTTCCAGAAAAGTTTGTTTTTGATCCGAATATTCTTCCTAGGGTTTCTAACCTATAAATAGCCCTTCTATTTCATTTCTAGGGCATGGAAAATAGATCCGCATTTCGGATTTGAGAAAATAGCCGAAAAGAAAAAATCCACATATAGAGAAGAAAGGAAATCATTAGATCTATTCTATGGTTCTTCATCTATATTGATTAGTTTGATTCTAGGTTTTTCATACTCACATCTTGAGTAGAATCAAACTAATGAATACTTAGATGGTATTTCCGATCTACTCTTGATCTAAGTATTCGGCGGATCATCACCACCCAAACAAACAACGATTTACCCAAAATCGGCGCGTGGACTCGCGTGGCCTTGTGGATTCAAGGTGCAACCGCTCTCGTGGATTCGGAGCGAGGTGCGTTCGTGGATTCGAAGCGTGCCATTGGGTGAAGACCGTGGATTCGGTTGGACGTCGTGGACTCGACGTTGGACGCTGTGGATTCAGCGTTGGGCGCGGATCGTGGATTCGAGAAGCGTCGTGGAGCGAGCGGAGAAGATCTACTAGGAGCGTATGGTAAAAGGTTGAGTCGTCTGTGAGTACGTTATATCACCTTGTACGTGTGTTAATTCTAGTGGATTTCGCCGTGTTATCGGTCCCGTGGTTTTTTACTCCGGTTTGGAGTTTTTCCACGTAAAAATCTTGCGTGTTCTTTTATTTTTCCGCATTGGGTTTTATCGCGCAATGATTTTTTGAGTGTTTATTGTTTACACCTATTCACCCCCCTCTAGGTGTTTTTTCCCCTATTTAGATCCTTATTAACCTAAACCCAACAAGTGGTATCAGAGCGGGAATAGGGTTGTAAACAATGGTTGAAGGTGGAAACATCAATCGACCCCCTTTCTTTGATGGAACAAATTATGCGTACTGGAAAGTACGGATGAAAGCTTTTTAATTTCCATCGACGAAAGGGTGTGGCAATCAATTGAATTAGGATGGTCTAATCCAACTGAAATTTTAGATGATGTTCGCACCTTAAAACCTAGGTCGAAATGGACCAAGGAAGAGATAGACTTATCTTCTTACAATGGCAAAGGGATTAATGCTCTATTTAATGCTTTGTCACAAACTGAGTTCTCTCGCGTCTCGGCATGTGAGACTGCGAAAGAAATCTGGGATGTTCTTCAAGTTACGCATGAGGGAACTAACTTAGTGAAGATTCAGAAACTGCAAATGCTCACGAGCAAGTTTGACTCTATCTCTATGGCAGAGAATGAATCTTTCACTGACTATTACACACGATTGCAAGACATCGTGAACTCATGTGCTAACTTGGGAGAGAAGATTCCAGAATTTAAAGTTGTAAGAAAAATTCTAAGAACTCTTCCTGAACGATTTCGCCCGAAGGTCGCAGCCATTGAAACAATTAAACACCCGGACGAAATGCGTGTAGAAGAATTAGTAGGTGCTTTACAAACTTATGAAATGACTTTTCCTACTAACTATTCTTCTGGAAAGGCATCCTCTTCTAAGTCTTCAGGTTACGCATTGAAATCAACTAAAGAAGAAGACGCGGATTCATCCTCCTCGGACGACGACGAGAACATTTCTATGGAGGACTTTGAGAAGCAGCTCGCTCTCTTGACAAGGAAGTTTCGCCGCAACTTTCGAAGGGGAAATTCAAGCAAAACTCCATCCTTCGGAAAGTCGAAGAAAGGCAAGGGTTCTTCAAGCTACAAGTCAAGAAAGCAAGAGAACTTCTCAAAGGATAAGAAAAGTTCTGAGGGACAAGTTCAGTGTTTCAAATGTCGAGGCTACGGCCACATTGCAACGGAGTGTCCCAACAAGAATCCGGCTAAGAAGAAGGCGATGCAAGTCGTTACTTGGGATGACAACTCCACGTCAAATGAGTCATCCTCAAGTGATGAAGAAGACAACGCGACAGCTTTCCACGCGTCCACCACATCTTCATCCTTCATGTGCTTAATGGCAAGTACATCCGATTCACTGTCCAACTCCACTGTGGAAAAGATTGCAACGGACGATGAATCAGATGATTCGGAAGGTGAAGATTTTGCTTTAGCCTACCATAACTTTTGAGGGATTCAAAGAAACTGGCTAAGCAAAACAAGGGGTTGAAAGAGAGATTGCAGGATCTTGAAGATGAAGTAAAAAGAGTAACCTCTATCTCAACCGATCTTGAAGTGGAAAGGGACAATCTGATTAAAACAAATGTTTCCCTTCAAGAGTCCAATGAGCAATTCGAGAAGAATTATATGGATATGGTGAACAAAGCGAATTACTTCTTGAAGCTCTACGGCGAGGCCCGACAGGAAAAATTGGAAATGACAGAGACCATACGCCAACTGAAGGATGACTTACAGAGATTTTCTTCTGGAAGGAGTAAGTTGGACAGACTTCTTGGTCTCGGTCAAAGAAACAAGTTCGGCCTCGGATACACTCAAACTGGAGACATTCCAAGTTCGAGTGGTACAGTATTTGTGCCTCAGTCGGTATCTCCTCCTCCGACACCGGTGTTCACGACAAGCAACGACAACGAACCTACTACATCTTCTTCGGAATCGACAAGAACCAAGGTATGTTTTCGTTGTGGCATTTCAGGGCACATAAGAAGAAATTGCAAGACGGGAGCCAAACGCACACCTCAAGCACATCTTGCAATGACTACCAAAAGGGCTATTCCTCGGAAAACAACTGCAATCAATTGAAGGAAAAGAGCCTTGGTAGTACACCGCTCAAGACGACATCATCAAGGAGCAGCAATTCTTCAAGCAAGACGCTCTCACCTAGGAAATCAACTTCACGACCATTACCGACGCACTTCAAAAAGGTTTGGGTGCGCAAAGGTGAAATCTTTCCCTGTCTTGCTACCAATGTTTCTTTGCATGCATATGATAGTTCGTCTTGGTACCTGGATAGCGGGTGTTCCCGTCATATGACCGGCGATAAAAACTGTTTTCAAACTTTTGAGAAAAACTCCGGAGGACTTGTTGTTTTCGGAGATGGTCGGTCTTCCAAAATTGTTGGAAAGGGAACGGTAGCTATTCCAGATGGCCCGGTTCTAGATAATGTATTATTTGTTCATGGCCTTAAGACTAACCTCATAAGCATAAGTCAACTGTGTGATAGTGGTTATTCAGTTAATTTTTCATCTGATAAATGCACTGTAACTGACATGAACCATGCTTTCTTTTTAAAGGGGGTTAGATCAGAAAACAATTGTTATGTAGTTCCTTCTAAGATTTCTGAAAAATGTAACCTAGCATCTTTGAAAAATGAAACACTTTGGCATGAAAGGCTAGGTCACATAAACTTTAAGGAACTTGCTAGAATTTCAAATAAAGATGTGGTCAAGGGGGTTCCAAAACTTTCTTTTGAACAAAACCTTGTGTGTGGCGGTTGCCAAAAGGGAAAACAGTCTAGGACTGCACACAAGAATTTGAACCACATAGGTACAAAACGGCCTTTGGAACTTTTGCATATGGACTTAATGGGGCCAACTCGTCAACCATCTCTGGGAGGTAAATGGTATATTTTCTTGTTGGTTGATGATTTTTCTAGATATACTTGGGTAGCTTTTTAAAAGAAAAAGCTGATACCTTTGATTCTTTTCTCGAAATCTGCAATCGTATTATGATAGAAAAGAATGATAGGATTACTCGAGTTAGGAGTGATAGAGGTGGGGAATTCATAAATTCCAAATTCATTGATTTTTGCACTTCTAATGGCATTAAACATGAATTCTCCGCACCTTACACACCTCAACAAAATGGTGTAGTCGAGCGCAAAAACAGGGTCGTACAGGAAATGGCACGTGTTATGCTTCACAGCCGGAACTTACCTTTTTATTTTTGGGCTGAAGCGGTGAACACTGCTGTTTATGTTATCAATCGCGTGTATTTGCGCCCGGGGACTTTGAATACACCATATGAACTTTGGTTTTGTAGAAAACCTAACATCAAATATTTTCGCATCTTTGGGAGTCGGTGTTTTATTTTACGTGATCGTGAGAATCTTGGAAAATTTGACTCTCGAAGTGACGAAGGGATTTTCTTAGGTTATTCTACAAACAGCAGAGCATATCGAGTTTTTAACTTAGAATCTAAGACGATCGTAGAATCGATAAATGTTAAGGTAGATGAAGCTTTTCATTTTGAATCTGAAAAATCTACCCTCGATATCTCTCTTGATGATGATACACCTGCTAATGCATCTTCTTCTAACAATTCTTTCGATAATAATGTTGATGCATCTAACGGTTCTTCAAGCTTATCTGATGTGCAGGAATCATCTCGTGTACCTCCGCCTACTCCTCTACCTCAAACGTTACGCATCTCCAAGGATCACCCTGAATCGAACATAATTGGAGATCCACAAGAAGGAGTCAGAACACGGAGACAATTGGTTTGCGGATTTGCATGCTATGTATCTCAAATCGAACCAAGGAATATTGATGAAGCTCTCCAAGATGATTACTGGATTAAAGCTGTAGAGTACCGGGTCTGCGGATCGCGCGCCGACCACTTGGATGACTTGGAGCAGAGAGTTACTGTGGACACGTGTACTTTTGATTTACAGCGAGGTTCGGGAGGTTCCGGACTGACGCGGAGGACCCGGAGGCAAAAAGTGAGTCGGAACTGGCAATTTCGGAGCCGGTAATTGATTTGAGCACCCCGACTCAACGGATGAGCTTTTTGAGAGAAAAAAGCTGTGAGCACGTGTATTTCGATTTACAGCGGAGTTCGGGAGGTTCCGGGCAACGGCGGAGAGCCCGAGGTCGAAAAGTGAGTTGGAGTTGGATTTACGGAATTAATTAATTAAGAAATTAATTAAATTTGGATTTTCCCTTTATAAAAGGGTGGCCTCCCTCTGCAGCAGGAAAAGAAGAAAAAGGGAAGAAAGAAAGGAAATAAAAGAGAGGAAGAAGAAGAAGAAGAAGAAAAGAAGAAAAAGAGGAAGGAGCTTTGGAGCATTTCGGATTTTTGGGACTCGCCGTTGGAGACCGAGGGGATCTCGTGGGCGTGCGACGTGCGGCGACGAGGTAAGCAAAAATTCAGATTTGGGGTTTTTGAGTTGGTTTTGTGCTTTGGAGTTTTGATTTGGGTTTTTAAAAGCGAAATTGGATTTATTGTGGATTTTCGGATTTTTCGGGTTTTTAAAAATGGGTTTTTGGTTTTCCGTCGCCGGCGCCGCGCGCAGCGCGAAATGGCGCACGCGCGGGCCAGGGTGCCGCTGTGGGCAGCACCCTGCGGCGGCGTGCCGCTGGGCGCCGCGCCGCGTGCAGCAAAGTGCAGCACGCGAGGCTGCCTGGGCCGCGCGCAGGAGCGCGCGCAGGGCCGCGCGCAGGGGCGCGCGGCAGGGCCGCGCGCAGGTGCGCGCGGCGCTGCCTGGCCCGCGGCGCAGGGGCGCGCGGCAGGGCCGCGCGCAGGTGCGCGCGCGGCGCTGCCTGGGCCGCGCGCAGGGGCGCGCGGCAGGGCCGCGCGCAGGGGAGCGCGGCACTGCCTGGCCGCGCGCGGGCGCGCGCGGCACCGCTGGGCCGCGGCGCAGGCCGCGCGCGGCATGGCCGCGCGCGGCAGGGCCGCGCGCGGGCCTGCGCGGGCCGCACGGGCCGCGCGCGGGCCTGCGCGGGCGCGCGCGGGCCGCGCGGGCCGCGCGCGTCCTGCGCGGCGCGCGGGTGCGCGCAGCGCTGCGGGCTCCGCGCGCAGCGCCGCTGGGCGCCGCGCGCAGCGCCGCAGGGCGCTGCGCGGCGCGCTCCGGCACCGCGCAGCGGGTCGCTGCGCGGCGCTGCTTGGTTGGGCGCCGTGCGGCGGGCCTCCCTCGTCGCGCGGCTGGGTTTTCGCCGCTCGGCTTGCTCCCGGACGGCGGGCGACTCCTCGGTTTGCGTGCCGGCGCCGTTTTTTCGCCGTCGGAGCCCGTTGGTCGCCGTCGGCCGCTGTTTTTTTCGCCGCTTTTTCTGTCGGGCGCAGTTTTTCCGCAGCCGTTTTCTCGCTGGTTTTGCGAGCAGTTGCGAGCAGTTTCGCAAGCGGTTTCGCGCGCAGTTTTTCGCGATCGGTTTTCGCAGGGTTTTTCGCGAGCAGTTTTGCTAGCGGTTTTCGCAGGATTTTCGCGAGCAGTTTCGCAGGATTTCGCGGGCTGTTTCCGCAAGCAGTTTTCGAGCTGTTTTTCGCCGCCGCGAGCTGTTTTTCGCCGTCGGGCGCTGTTTTTCGCCGACGGAGCTGTTTTTCGCCGCCGCGTGCTGTTTTTCGCCGTCGGGCGCTGTTTTTTTCGCCGACGGAGCTGTTTTTCGCCTCCGCGTGTTGTTTTTTGCCGCCGTCGGGCGCTGGTTTTCGCGGTGGGGGTTTTTCGCGGACGAGGGTGCTTTTTCGCCGACGGAGGCCGTTTTTCGCTGTCGGATGCTCGGTTTTCACCGTTTTGATTGATTTTGCGATTTCTTCGCTTCTGGCAGCTTGCGGTGCGGTTTTTAGCATCCGCGGAGCGCGCGGTCGTGTGGTTGGTCGCTGCGTGCTCCGAGTCGCGTGCGGATTCTGGCATCGGGCTTCGCGTTGCGTGCGGACCCCTTGGAGGCCAGGTAGGTCCGCTGAGCCCAATTGCAAGTGTCGACAAGCAATTGGGGGCGAGCTGAGGTGGGTTGTTTTCTCTCCAAGTCTACGGACTTTCTTCTAATTCTATTGTGATAGAATTGCATGCTAGTTTAAGTGTTTTCTTGGAACTTGACTAGCACCCCCGTCATATGTGCATGTGTTTGACCAGACTGATAGAGAACCTTAATCTGGGCTAGGTTCTTTTATGCTTTAGACATCCCACACTTTTTATATCCTTCTGGACATAGAGTTCCTCGCCCGGCTAGTGGGCCGAGAAGTCAGAGTGTTGTGGGACGGGTGTTGCACTCGGGCCCGGGGGGCCGAGTGGAGTCTGGTGGCTGGGTTAGGCCAGTGTTAGTGTTTTGGGGAACCGTTTCAGGTAAACGGTGGTCCCGGGGTTTTCCTTTCCGCTGTTCTTCTCGTCACCACCCTGTTGCGAGCGTGGTGCACGTGTGTTAGCAGGACCTTAGAACCCAGAACCTTTTTGGACGAATACATGATTTTAGTCAGCCAATGTTTTCTTCCAAGCCTCGCAGGGTTGCCTGAGTCTGTTCTTGTTGGATAGGACAAGGGCATTAGCTTCGAGGTTTGGGCATAAAACTTGATTTCAAAGGGTTTCTCCTAAAAAGACTAAAAATCATTAAAAAGATGGATTTCTTTCAGATCGAAAGGTTTTCTGAAATAAATGGCATGGTTTCTTATAAACTTATCCACCCGAGCGGATTCGAGTGATCTGGGTTCTAAGGGCTGTTTCCTCTCTTGGGGACGTAGATGTTAGTCTCCCGGGGTTTCGGACCCTTCGTAGATTTGGCCGTGGAGTATCTCCGGCCGTGAGATTGTGTTGAGTTGAGTGGGGGTTCTTGTGGGAGCCGTTGGGAGAGACGGTGGTCCCAGTTGTGTGGTGCTTTCGCTGAGTGGGTCAGTGTTGTGAGATTGAGTCGTAGAGGGTTCTCCGACTGAGTAGTGCTTTGAGCATCGAGATACCGATCTGTTTGATCGAGGACTATAGCCTGCAGGAGCCACTTGTGAGACAGTGATACTGTTGAGATATTTGAGTTCGGTGGGGTCGCACCCCTCGAACCACGCCCCGGGTGCGTTGATGATTCCGAGCCTGACGAGGCTGCGATGATGCGCCTAGTTTATTTACTAGAGGTCGCTTGATACCCCTGGCCGAGCTACCATGGGGTCACTGTGTGAGATATTGATACCCTGGCCGAGCTACCATGGGGTCACTATGTGAGATATCGAGTTTGTCCGTTTGGACACCCTGGTTGATACACCAGGGGGCGCAGGCTTGACTGGACCCTGTGGGGCAGTCGATGAGATATGGGTTACTTGACTGGACTGGACCCTGTGGGCAGTCGATGAGATTTGGGTTACACTGAGAGAGTGTTGGTATAGCATGTGTCATAGTAGAGTGTCTTGGGCATAGTACTAGTGACATTTGTCAGCAGTGAGTGGCTGCATACCATCATCCATAGTCTCTTCCTTTTGAGCATAGTAGATAGAGGCATGATAGCTGTAGATTCTTTTCCAGCTTATTTCTTTTATCACAGTCTTTTCTGTTATCTTATGCCTCTAGTAGACTTAGTGGGCAGACCGTGGTTCTTGGAGACGGTACCCACTGAGAACTACTGTAGGATGTAGTTCTCACACCCTCTGTCGGTGACAGGTTGCTGAGGATTTCTTCCGTTCCTGCCGAGCTGTTGGACGGACCGAGGACAGGGAGTCGCGTGATAGTTCCCTACCAGCATTGTTACTTTTAGAGAGGTAGATGTACCACCCCGGATTGTGGGAGTTGGTTATAGTTCCTGTTTAGCTATCTCCCATTTGGATTTGTAGATATTGTATAGGTGGATTTCTTTTTGTATCGCCTGTTTTTGGGAGATAGGCTTTGTGTTGTAGCAACTTTGTAGTTGAGAAATTTTATAGTACAGCTTTTTATCCGCTCTGATATCTGTGTAGCTGTAGTTTTGTCTTTTGCAGGCTAGACGCTTCGTCTGTACGGCAGTTTCCGTACAGATGGCGGATCTGTCAGCGAGCCCGGGTCGCAGTTTCGACCCCGGGGCGTGACAGATTAGAGTGGTATCAGAGCCTAGGTGTATAGGTCGTTGAGGACTTAGTGACCCTAGGCTATTGGTTGGACAGTAGGATGACTGTCGTGAGAGACGTGATTTTAGCGAGAGTCCAGATTGAGTTTTTACCTCTCCCTCAGGTTGGGACGAGTGATTTGATTTGTTATTCCTCAAAGTGATTATGTTGGCTGCAGACAACATAATACTTTAGGAGGGATAACAAGTTTTAGACTCTCGCTGGATTGGGTCGTAGGTTGTTGTGTCCTGACGTTCGTTTTGTTGCAGTTACCTGCGATGCCGCCGAGACGTCGTGCAGCGACGAGAGGGCGTTTGACCTCGGATGAGGAGCCCGAGCGGCGAGAGGCCGGGCAGGCGGGAGGTCAGGAACTGCGGGCTCGGTTTCCCAGTTGTCAGAGGCGTTTGCGGTGCCAGGAGGGCGTTGAGGCGCCCAGGAGGTGGCGGCCAGGCGCCAGGAGGAAATATGGGAGCGCATGATATGCGCATGCTGGAGCAGAGGACACCTCCTGTGACACCCACCGCCCCTTAGGATGAAGAGTTTCATCAGTCTACCAGTAGGCTGATAAAAGCCGTGATACTGAGGCGGATAGAGCGATGACCGCCAGCATCTAGAGGACGAGTTTGTGTAGCTGGTTGGAGGCACCAGGATAGTGGATCGCGCCTCACCAGGTGTGGTCATCGGAGTTAGAGCCATGGTTGATGCCGACCTGCTGTGTGTACTTTCAGTGAAGCAGGGGTAGCTTCGTGTGGGCCAGAGATAGGGGAGTTGTTATGATGGTTGGATAGGGATGTGTTATCCCGTTGTTTGCTATCATGGATTGTCGAGAGAGGACAATCACCCTCCGTGGACCTGGTCAGGAGGAGTGTGTTCTAGAGGATGCTGGAGCACGTTAGAGGTTGAGTTGTGGTTGCTTATCGCTTCGCGAGCGACTATAGAGGCAGTGCCTACGGCGGCGCCGGGGCTAAAGTTTATTCTTATCGCCGTGTGCGTCCCGGGTGTGAGTCCACCTGAGCTGATTTTTGAAGCCGCCGCCTAATGGAATTGAGATCGAGATAGTGGTCGACATAGTTTTGGAACTGCGCCGACTATTACAGCACCTCTGGAGTATCACCCGCAAGGCAGTGAGGTTGATAGCGCGGTTGTGGGATGTGAAGGGTTGAGGGTCTATGTGACCCGTTCCACGTCGTGGGTATACGACTGTGGGGATCCTAGAGATTGATACTTGAGTATGATGCCACACCGTTGATTGCACGGTGGTGAGGCCACACCGTTGATGCAGCGTGGTGATGCCACGCCATTGGTAACTGCATGATGCACGTTGTGAATACACAACGGTGAGAGTTCTTTGATGGTTCGAGCATAGGCAGGCTGGATTGTGTTGCGGCAGATGCCCTTTGTGAGTTGATAGCCATTATGGAACCATACAGCCGAGGGCTGTGCCCTGATTGTGTGTAGGAACCGGTAAGGGCATAATGAGCTTCCGTATGTCAAGGGATTGCCTGGGGCCCGGCGGCCATTTTTGGAAGTTCTGATGTTTTATCCCGTTTTGAATTTTCCGGCTGCAGAGCGCTGAGGACCCAACGAAAGAGTGATACGTTGGAAATTAGCCTATGATTGAGACTGAGGTCAAAAAAAGTCTTGGACTAGGCAGGGCCTTTAGCGTCGAGGAGTTAGAGCTGCACGATTTGCATGATTGCAGTAAGAGATCGCTTTTGAGTTATTCCATTGATTTCTCGAACCTGGAATTACTTTGTTACTCAGAGAATTTGTTACAGGCAACGCCGGTGGCAAGCTACTGGGGTTTGGGATGGTTTTCTCTAGCATATCATTATTCCCGGCAAGGGTTTTTATGGTTAGTACGCCTTGCTAGGCGAGGCAAAAAAAAAACAAAAAGCACCTCGGAGTGAGGTGTTTGATCCATGGTTGCACCTTTGGAACTTGAAATTGAGAGTTAGAAAATTGGGGATCTTGATTTGTGGAAGCCACTATCCGCGGATTTTGCTGTTTTAAGTTACGCGGGGTGTTTGGTCCGCGAGTAATTACCTGGCCGGAAGAACTGTACTTGATCCCCCTCATGTTTTGGATTTCTTTTCTTTGGAGTTGGTCGGGGGATTGAGCTTTGGTACGACCGATGCATACCCTTGCTTGTGAAGCGAAGGAATTGTGCCGACGGATCATACCTTGAGTGAAGGATCAGTGGAGCCGTCTTGATGAGTGCGAACGGCCACTTGAGGGCCTGAGGATGAATTGAGTTTTTCCTATCCCCATTTGATCGAGACCCCCTCCTGAGTTATGGATTTATTCTGGTTTCGAGGACGAAACCTTTTTTTTAGGGGGGGAGAGTGTAGAGTACCGGGTCTGCGGATCGCGCGCCGACCACTTGGATGACTTGGAGCAGAGAGTTACTGTGGACACGTGTACTTTTGATTTACAGCGAGGTTCGGGAGGTTCCGGACTGACGCGGAGGACCCGGAGGCAAAAAGTGAGTCGGAACTGGCAATTTCGGAGCCGGTAATTGATTTGAGCACCCCGACTCAACGATGAGCTTTTTGAGAGAAAAAGCTGTGAGCACGTGTATTTTCGATTTTACAGCGGAGTTTCGGGAGGTTCCGGCAACGCGGAGAGCCCGAGGTCGAAAAGTGAGTTGGAGTTGGATTTACGGAATTAATTAATTAAGAAATTAATTAATTTGGATTTTCCCCTTATAAAAGGGTGGCCTCCCTCTGCAGCAGGAAAAGAAAGAAAAGGAAGAAAGAAAGAAATAAAAGAAAGGAAGAAGAAGAAGAAGAAGAAGAAGAAAAAGAGGAAGGAGCTTTGGAGCATTTCGGATTTTTGGGACTCGCCGTTGGAGACCGAGGGGAGCTCGTGGGCGTGCGGCGTGCGGCGACGAGGTAAGCAAAATTCAGATTTTTGGGTTTTTGAGTTGGTTTTGTGCTTTGGATTTTGATTTGGGTTTTTAAAAGCGAAATTGGATTTATTGTGGATTTTCGGATTTTTCGGGTTTTTTAAAATGGGTTTTTTTTGGTTTTCCGTCGCCGGCGGCCGCGCGCGCAGCCGCGAAATGGCGCACGCGCGGCGCCAGGGTGCCGCTGTTGGCAGCACCCTGCGGCGGCGTGCCGCTGGGCGCGGCGCCGCGTGCAGCAAAGTGCAGCACGCGGCGCTGCCTGGCCGCGCGCAGGAGCGCGCGGCAGGGCGCGCGCAGGGGCGCGCGGCAGGGCCGCGCGCAGGTGCGCGCGGCGCTGCCTGGCCGCGCGCAGGGGCGCCGGGCAGGGCCGCGCGCAGGTGCGCGCGCGCTGCCCTGGCCGCGCGCCGTGGCGCCCGGCAGGGCCGCGCGCAGGGGCGCGCGGCACTGCCTGCCCGCGCGGCGCGCGCGGCATGGCCGCGCGCGGCGCGCGCGGCATGCCGCGCGCGGCAGGCCGCGCGCGGCCCTGGCGCGGGCCGCACGGGCCGCGCGCGGGCCTGCGCGGGCGCGCGGGCCGGCGCGGGCCGCGCGCGGCCGCGCGCGGGCGCGCGGGTGCCGCGCAGCGCTGCGGGCTCCGCGCGCAGCGCCGCTGGTGCGCCGCGCGCAGCGCCGCAGGGCGCTGCGCGGCGCGCTCCGGCACCGCGCAGCGGGTCGCTGCGCGGCGCTGCTTGGTTGGCGCCGTGCGGCGGGCCTCCCTCGTCGCGCGGCTGGGTTTTCGCCGCTCGGCGTGCTCCCGGACGGCGGGCGACTCCTCGGTTTGCGTGCCGGCGCCGTGTTTTCGCCGTCGGAGCCCGTTGGTCGCCGTCGGCCGCTGTTTTTTGCGCGGCTTTTTCTCTGTCGGGCGCAGTTTTTTCGCAAGCCGTTTCTCGCTGGTTTTGCGAGCAGGTTGCGAGCAGTTTCGCAAGCGGTTTCGCGCGCAGTTTTTTCGCGATCGGTTTTTTTCGCAGGTTTTTTCGCGAGCAGTTTTGCTAGCGGTTTTCGCAGGATTTTCGCGAGCAGTTTCGCAGGATTTCGCGGGCTGTTTCCGCAAGCAGTTTTCGAGCTGTTTTTTCGCCGCCGCGAGCTGTTTTTTTCGCCGTCGGGCGCTGTTTTTCGCCGACGGAGCTGTTTTTTTCGCCGCCGCGTGCTGTTTTTCGCCGTCGGGCGCTGTTTTTTCGCCGACGGAGCTGTTTTTCGCCGCCGCGTGTTGTTTTTTTCGCCGTCCGGGCGCTGGTTTTCTCGCTGACGGAGGCTGTTTTCGCCGACGGAGGCCGTTTTTTTCGCTGTCGGATGCTCGGTTTTTCACCGTTTTGATTATTTTGCGATTTCTTCGCTTCTGGCAGCTTGCGGTGCGGTTTTTAGCATCCGCGGAGCGCGCGGTCGTGTGGTTGGTCGCTGCGTGCTCCGATTCGCGTGCGGATTCTGGCATCGGCTTCGCGTTGCGTGCGGACCCCTTGGAGGCCAGTAGGTCCGCTGAGCCCAATTGCAAGTGTCGACAAGCAATTGGGGCGAGCTGAGGTGGGTTGGTTTTCTCTCCAAGTCTACGGACTTCCTTCTAATTCCTATTGTGAGAATTGCATGCTAGTTTAAGTGTTTTCTTGGAACTTGACTAGCACCCCCGTCATATGTGCATGTGTTTGACCAGACTGATAGAGAACCTTAATCTGGGCTAGGTTCTTTTATGCTTTAGACATCCCACACTTTTTATATCCTTCTGGAAATAGAGTTCCTCGCCCGATAGTGGGCCGAGAAGTCAGAGTGTTGTGGGACGGGTGTTGCACTCGGCCCGGGGGGCCGAGTGGAGTCTGTGGCTGGGTTAGGCCAGTGTTAGTGTTTTGGGGAACCGTTTCAGGTAAACGGTGGTCCCGGGGTTTTCCTTTTTCCGCTGTTCTCTCGTCACCACCCTGTTGTGAGCGTGGGCACGTGTGTTAGCAGGACCTTAGAACCAGAACCTTTTTGGACGAATACATGATTTTTAGTCAGCAATGTTTTCTTCCAAGCCTCGCCGGGTTGCCTGAGTCTGTTCTGTTGTTGGATAGGACAAGGCATTAGCTTCGAGGTTTTGGCATAAAACTTGATTTCAAGGGTTCTCCTAAAAAGACTAAAATCATTAAAAAGATATTTCTTTCATCGAAAGTTTTTCTAAATAATGGCATGGTTTCTTATAAACTTATCCACCCGAGCGGATTCGAGTGATCTGGGTTCTAAGGGCTGTTTCCTCTCTTGGGGACGTAGATGTTAGTCTCCCGGGGTTTCGGACCCTTCGTAGATTTGGCCGTGCGAGTATCTCCGGCCGTGAGATTGTGTTGAGTTGAGTGGGGTTCTTGTGGGAGCCGTGGAGAGAGACGTGGGTGCCCAGTGGTGTGGTGCTTTCCCGCTGAGTGGGTCGGTTGTGAGTTTAGTCGTAGAGGGTTCTCCGACTGAGTATGCTTTGAGCATCGAGATAACCATCTGTTTGATCGAGGACTATAGCCGGCAGGAGCCACTTGTGAGAAGTGAACTGTTGAGATATTTGAGTTCGGTGGGGTCGCACCCCTCGAACCCAGCGCCCGGGTGCGTTGATGATTCCGAGCCTGAGAGGCTTGCATGATGCGCCTAGTTTATTTACTAGAGGTCGCTTGATACCCTGGCCGAGCTACAGGGGTCACTGTGTGAGATATTGATAACCCCTCGGCCGAGCTACCATGGGGTCCCTATGTGAGTATCGAGTTTGTCC
>JAQOTM010000084.1:0-29907 GCA_029168755.2 Tillandsia fasciculata
AGAGATTGAGCCCTGCTTGCTCAGAGGGAGGCACCACCCCCAGCTGTTCCTGAGGTCCCTGTGCCTCTTGTTGCACCTTTTGTGCGTCAGCGCCATCTTCGAGTAGTGGGGCTCCTGAGCTATTCGTACCTTTGACTGCGGAGGAGGAGCTGGATTTTGCTGACAAACTCTCCCGTTTGTTAAGCGGGGACCACCTAGATTCTCGGGGCGGGATGATCAGCCCGGGCTGTTGGGATTTGGCTTTCTGCGATGGAGAAGCTTTTTCGGGACTTCTTCATCGACCCGAAGTATCGAGTGCACATGGCGGTGCACTGTTTGGACGGAGATGCTGATTTTTGGTGGCAGCGAGTTGAGCACACTGGAGTTCCGGATCACCCGGCAGTTACCTTGGGAGGAGTTCAGACGGATGGTGTTGGACCCTATTTTTCTACCAGTGTAAAGAAGAAGTTGGAGGACGATTTGAAGAATCTGCAGCAGGGCGATCGACCGGCCCATGCCTATTTTCAGGAGTTCAGGGAGTTGCTGAACTGTGTGCCCTACGTCGCTCGTGACGGTCCGCACCAGGTTGAGTTGTTCGAGGGAGGCCTTCGTCCAGAGATTTATACACTTGTGCATGCTCAGAGATTTCAGACCCTGGAGGCAGCCGCAGAGCACGCACAGTGGGTGGAGAGAGGTGATCAGGAGGTGGCCAGACGGAGGGCCGCGGTCGCGCAGAGTTCCGACAGGAAGCGACCAGCCCCAGAGGACGGGGGACAGGCCAGCTCATGGAGACCGCCACGGCCGCCGCAGTCCCAGTCTTATGGCCGTGGGCGATCAGAGAGGAGAGGGCCTGGAGACCCTAGAGACCGCAGCAGCATCAGCAGCAGCACCAGCAGCAGAGATCACAGCAGAGGCAGCAGAGATCTCAGCAGCAGTCCTCGAGACAGCAGCAGCAGCAGCAGCCGAGACAGCCCCGATCTTCTGACCGATGTATTTTCTGTGGAGGTCAGCATGCCGCCATTACTTGTGACAGAGATGGGGTCGATGCTTCCGTTGTGGACAGCCAGGGCATGTGCGAGCTACTTGCCCCCTTGCTACTTCTTCGGCACCTTCTTCGGCGTCGGCTCCATATCCCCCTCAGCAGCAGCGCCATCAGCTCAGCGGCCTTATGCTCCAGCGAGCAGGCCGTCCACCTCTATCCTACAGATTCTCGACCTCCAGCACCGAGCGGGCGGGTGTATGCCGCCCAGTTAGCAGATTCCTCAGCGGCAGACCAGGTGGTGGCAGGTATTATTCTACTCTTTGGTATTCGGGCTCGTACTTATATTCGACACTGGAGCATCTCATTCTTTCATTAGTCGAGCATTTGCATCACTTCATGGTCTAGAGGTAGAGTCCTTATCTTGTGCATTAGAGGTGCGGATTCCTGATCATATTTTGCATGTCGAGGAGCGTTGTGTGGCTTGCCCGGTGAGGTTGGGGCCTTGGATTTTGCCTGCAGACTTGCTTGTCTTGCAGCAGCTCCATGATTTTGACTTGGTGTTGGGATGGATTGGCTATCACGGTATTCCGCCACTATCGACTGCAGAGAGAGGACGGTGACTCTTCGCGAGCCAGGACAGGAGGAGTTCATCTTCAGAGGCTGCCAGAGCACGCTGTTCGCAGCGACCATTTCCTCGGCCAGAGCTAGGAGGATGATGAGTAGGGTTGCACTGCCTTTTGGCCACTGTGGTGGAGGTGCCTACGGCGGCACTGGGACTCGAGGATATCCCTATTGTCCGCGAGTTCCCAGATGTATTTCCCCCTGAGTTGACGACGATGCCGCCGGAGAGGGAGATTGAGTTCGTGATTGATGTAGTCCCTGGGACTGCACCAATCTCAAAGGCACCCTATAGGATGGCGCCAGCTGAGTTGAGGGAGTTGAAGCCCCAGCTTCAGGATCTTTTGGATAGGGGCTTTATCAGACCCAGTGTCTCTCCGTGGGGAGCGCCTGTGTTGTTTGTTAAGAAGAAGGATGGGTCACTGCGATTGTGTGTGGATTATAGGGAATTGAACAAAGTGACCATCCGGAACAAGTATCCCCTCCCCCGGATTGATGATTTGTTTGATCAGTTACAGGGAGCATCGGTGTTCTCGAAGATTGATCTGCAGTCCGGTTACCACCAGCTGAGGGTGAGGGCCGAGGACATCTCCAAGACGGCTTTCAGATCGCGGTACGGGCATTATGAGTTTACTGTGATGCCTTTTGGGTTGACAATGCCCCTGCCGCATTCATGGACTTGATGAACAGGATATTTCAGCCGTTTTTGGACCGGTTTGTGGTGGTGTTCATCGATGATATTCTGATCTACTCCCGGAGTGATCTGGAGCACGAGGAGCACTTGAGGACCGTGCTACAGCTTCTGCGAGAGAAGAAGCTGTATGCTAAGTACAAAAAGTGTGAGTTTTGGCTCCGGGAGGTCGCCTTTCTGGGTCATGTTGTTTCAGCTGCTGGAGTGGCGGTGGATCCGGCCAAGGTGGATGCTATTCGAGATTGGCCGAGGCCGACGACTATCACTGAGGTGCGGAGCTTTCTTGGTTTGGCGGGCTACTATCGGCGTTTTGTGGAAGGCTTTGCGAAGCTTTCCTCTCCCCTCACTCGTCTGACCAGAAAGGGGTTAAGTTTGTTTGGAGCGAGACTTGCCAGAGCTGTTTTGAGGAGCTGAAGCAGAGATTGATGACCGCTCCAATCCTTGCCCTCCAGTTATGGGGGAAGGATTTGTGATTTACAGTGATGCCTCACATAGTGGTCTGGGGTGTGTGTTGATGCAGCAGGGTAGGGTGATTGCCTATGCTTCGGCAATTGAAGGACTATGAGAAAAATTACCCTACTCATGATCTGGAGTTGGCAGCGGTGGTGTTTGCTCTGAAGCTGTGGCGGCATTACTTGTATGGTGAGCATTGCGAGATTTATACTGACCATAAGAGCTTGAAGTATCTGTTCACCCAAAAGGAGCTGAATTTGAGGCAACGCCGGTGGTTGGAGCTGCTAAAGGATTATGATCTGAGTATCCTTTATCACCCGGCAAGGCCAATGTTGTGGCGGATGCTTTGAGCAGGAGGACGAGTCTGAGCTTATTGATCTCGCAGCAGGCGCCGTTGGTCGAGCAGATGAGGCGATTACAGCTGGAGGTAGTATCCCCTGGGGTCTCTGCTAGACTTATGTCTATGGTCTTGCAGCCCACTCTGTTGGAGAGGATCAGGGACACTCAGAGTGAGGACCCCCACTTGACGAGGATCAGGACGCAGCTTCAGGCGGATCAGACAGGGGATTTTTCTGTGGATAGCTCGGGAGTACTGCGGTACAGGGACCGAGTGTGTGTGCCTTTGGATCAGGAGATTAGAGATCAGATTTTGAGGGAGGCCCATTATACACCTTATACCGTCCACCCTGGAGGTACTAAGATGTATAAGGACCTCAAGGCACAGTTTTGGTGGCCCGGAATGAAGCGGGACATTGGGAGATTCGTAGCTCACTGTTTAACTTGCAGCAAGTGAAAGCAGAGCATCGCGTCCCTGCTGGCAAGTTGCAGAGTCTTCCAATCCCGAGTGGAAATGGGACCACAGTCTTCCAATTCGTGGAACCACTATGGATTTCGTCACTGGATTGCCGAGGGCGCAGAGCGGAGCAGATGCGATCTGGGTTATTGTTGACAGACTCACCAAGTCGGCGCACTTCTTACCAGTTCAGATGACTTGGTCACTGGAGCATTTGGCACAGTTATATATGGATGAGATAGTGAGGCTTCACGGCATACCTGCTTCGATTGTGTCAGATCGAGACCCGAGATTCGTGTCACGCTTTTGGGGGAGTTTGCATTCTGCATTGGGGACTCAGCTCAGGTTTAGCACCGCTTTCCACCCACAGACCGATGGACAGTCAGAGCGCACCATACAGACCCTCGAGGATATGCTTAGAGCGTGCGTTATGGATTTTGGAGGAGGGTGGTACCGACACTTATCCTTGGTTGAGTTCGCGTACAACAACAGCTATCAGGCGAGCATCCAGATGGCTCCGTTTGAGGCGTTGTATGGACGCAAGTGTCGGTCTCCCTTATATTGGAGTGACGTGGGTGAGAGGAGGACTTTGGGACCGGAGTTACTTTTGGAGGCAGAGGAAAAAGTCAGGATTATTCGCCGGCATCTTGAGACAGCCCAGAGTCGTCAGAGGAGCTACGCGATACTCGACGGCGAGACCTGGAGTTTCAGGTTGGTGATCATGTCTTCTTGAAGGTCTCGCCCTCGAAAGGGGTCCGGAGATTTGGAGTGCGGGGAAAGCTCAGTCCCCGCTTTATTGGACCCTTTGAGGTACTTGACAGAGTTGGTCCTGTGGCATACAGAGTTGCCTTACCCCCGCCTGGCCGGAGTTCATGATGTCTTCCACGTCTCAGCTCTGAGGAGATATGTTTTTGACCCGTCGCACGTGATTGACTTCACTTCGTTGGAGATCGGCGAGGACTTGGTCTACGAGGAGCGCCCGTTGCGGATTCTTGCTCGTGAGGTGAGGGAATTGCGCAATCGGGCCATTCCTTATGTGAAGATCCTGTGGAGCAATCATGAGGAGCGAGAGGCTACATGGGAGCTGGAGACAGAGATGAGAGATGCCTACCCCTTCTTGTTCGAGGCTGCAGTTTGAGGTACGTCTGCTTTGTTTTCCTTGTTTCGGGGACGAAACTTTTTTTTAGTGGGGGAGGATGTAGTACCCTGAACCCCATGCTGCTTTTTCCCGTGAATCCACTTTTAAACACCTGTTGGGTGTATCTGGCCCATAGTGCATCAAAGGGATGCCACAGATGGACCCTGCGAGCTTTGGTTAGCTGTTTTGGCCTTCGGCTGCTTTTGCTGAATTTTAGAAAAGGATTTAGGCCAAACGGAGGATGGATTTAGATTCAGCGCGGAAAAATGCTTGAGAATGGCTTTTTGTTTGCCCAATTCTGAGTCCGGATGTCTAAAAGCGGACTCCCGGAAGTTTTGCAGTTTTGGCGTTGCGGGAGCCTCCGGCAAATTTGGAGGCGGAATTTGGCAAAACGGACCTCGTTTTTGGAATCAGCGCGCGAAAACGGTCAAGAGGGGCTGTTTATGTGATGACCTGGATCTCCGCAGAGCTGTTGCGGTGCTTTGAGGTGGCTACTGGAGGTCTACGCAGTGTGCGGGAGGTATTTGGGGCTTTTACAGGGTGACCAGCAGCTTCTGGAGGCCTACGGGGCATGTTGGCGGTGTTCGGGCGCCAATTTGGACACGAGTGTTGGACTCCGGGCTTCAAATGGATCACGCGGGTGATCGGGGAACCCCATCGGTTGTTTAGAGGTGTTTGCGAGCAAAACGGATATTGAGATTGGGCTCGGCGCGAGATTTGGACCAAAAATACTCTTCCGGGGGCGTTCGGCAATTTTTAGAGTGAGAATTTGGCGAAACGGACGTCAAAATCGGATTCAGCGCGCGAAAACGCTTCAGACGGTGTATTTGCAGCATTTTTGGGCTTCGGGTTACTGTTCATGCCGGAACAGTATTTCCGGCGATCGCCGGCAACTGCCGGCGGCGGCGGGCGGCGGCGGAAGGCGGCGGAGGCGCTCGGGCAGGCGGCGCGCGGCCGCGGGCAGGCGCAGAGGGCGCGGGCAGCAGCGGCGGGGGCGCGGGCAGGCGGCCGGTCCACCGCGCGGGCGTGCACCAAGGCGGTGCCACGTGGCACGATATGGTTGGCTGGCTCACAACTCCCGGTCTACAGAGCAGGAAGGTTGGGCGTTGGTGTACGGTGGACCGGAGTGGACACGTGGCAACATCCGATTGGTCGGTGCACGGCATTCGGTCTACGGAGTTTCTTGGTGGCTCATGGTCCATGGTGCACCAGGCGTGACACGTGGCATCTTTTGGTTCGTTCGGTCCACAGAATATCGTGAACCGGGTGCACCGAACAGTAGTTTGGACACGTGGCACAATTCTATTGGACGGTCACTGTGCAGGGCAGTAGGCGGTTTCGGCGGCAGAATTGGTCGGGACACGTGTCGCGTTCCTACTGGTGGATTCCGGTGTTTCGTGTTCTATGGGACACGGAGGTAATTAAGTGAAAAGATTTTTGGGTTTTCTCCATTGTTTCCATCCGAGAGCCATTCAAAGGGGTTTATCTCCATCATAGAAGCTCCATCTCCATTAGAGGTGAGAAGATGAAATCTTCATCAAGAAGAGAGGAAGCATCCTGTGAAGTTTGGGGAATTTATGAGGCACGGATCCCGAGATTTGGATTTTTCGGCGCGGCGCGACGTTGCATTCCTGGATTGTTCTTCGGCGCAGCGACAGTGTTTTAGCTCCCCCGAGCTAACCAACCAGTGTTTTTCAGCGATTCTTGCGCCATCTTCTTCGTAACAGGTAGGGCTACATTTCTTATGTCTACTGGTTTTTCCCCATTCCGAGGTTTTCATGGGTTTTTCGGATCATCTTGTAACCCCATTTTCTGGGGTGGAGTTTTGGACAGCGCTGGATTGTTTTGGTGATATCTCCGCAACCGGACATCGGATTGAGGCGATTTAAAGGGGATTTGCATCTACACCTCACAAGGAATCTCTCTGAATTTTTGTGGAATTTTGTGGAATTTCCTTGAAGGTGAGAACCCCTTTTTACAGAACCTTGTAGCACAGTTTTTGGGTAAAAATATTGTTTGAGGTGGTCCTCTTGTCGATTTTCGTTCTCAGCACAGAAAAATCGTGGGAAAACGTGCAGGTACTTGTTTCGACCGGATCGTCGCGTAGATCGTGATAGTATTTTTCTGGGAATTTATTGGGCACGTTTCACAGGTAAAAATGGCTGAACAGTAAATCTGGTTTTGGGGACAGATTTTGGGATTAACTTGGATAATAATTGTGTGTGTGTATCCTTTGGGATTTTTGGCGCAGTTTTGCGAGGACGGTTGAGGATCGGGCGCGGACTTCGCTATCAGGACTTGGATTTAGCGCTCGAGGTGGGTACCGTTGTTTAACCTCCTACTTGTGATGTCCCCACTAGGCCTATTTGAGTGCTAATATGCTATATGGCTAAATGAACCGGTAAAATGAACATGGCATGCATAATTTGGAAATTGGACTTATGGTTAGCGTTTCGCATCTTTAAAAAGGGCTAAATATTAATCAAGGTTAATTCTTGTAAAAGATCGTGTTACTTAAACTCTGCTTTTGAACAATGGACTTTGCATGCTTGATTGGACATTTAGTTAGGCTACCTTTTTCTGCTACACTATCATGATGGCATTGACTTAGGAGAAACCATGCTTTTCTCTTCTTTTGTCTACATTTGGGGATAGTACGCTCGGGTTCGAGCAGGGGCTGGGATAGTGTAGTCAGACAGTTGTGGGTTTTTGGGACAGGCAGGCTGTGAGGGCAGGGTATTGCGGCAACCGCGGACAGTAGGCGGTTGACCGGATATCGATTATTCTATCCGATTGTGGATTTTGGATTTTGGGACAGGCAGGCTTGATGGCAGGGTATTGCGGCAACCGCGGACCTTGGGCGGTTGACCGGACAGTGGTTATTGCATCAGATTGGGTATCGGGTCTTCTTTTAGTGGATGGGTTTTTCCCACTTTGATCAGAGTCATGATCCAGTCCTGCTGATTTGGTACTTGTTACCCAGGCATTATACTCGTGTGGGTCGCTCCCCTCGAGTGCCACTCCGGAGTGTGCGTTTTTACAGGCTTCGAGTCTTCGAGACTCTCTTTTCCTATCGGTGTTATGCGTAGGCTGGCATACCCGATTTGGCAGGCAGGCACAGCAGGCAGTACCAGTGTTTACTGGTGTATCGATTGGGTCTAGGCAGGCAGGCATTTACATTCTGATGCATATATTTAGCTATATTCCTAGCTGGCATTTTAGAGGCATGTAGTGGTAGCTCTATTCATCATCGGCAGTTTTATTTACAGCTTACCACCTTTGTTCATCTTTTTCGCCTCTTGTAGTCCTAGTGGGCACATTTGAGTTGAGGTCTACCCACTAGGGGGAGGCTGCTGTTTACAGTAGTTCTCACCCCCACTTCTTTCCCTTTTCTCTTCCCCTTTGTTTCTTTTGCAGTGTCTTCTGCGGGTGCTGCTGAGTTTTCAGCGACGGGTCGAGGAGAGAGGACGGCTGAGTAGATAGACTTCGAGGCAGGTTGAGCGTGTTAGCTGGACAGTTGGTGTACCCGTGTTTCCTCAGACGGTTGTACTTTTACTTTGGGACTGGCTTTTGCCAGCAGGTTGTATTTATTTTTGTGAGCTGGGAGAGACAGATGTATCATTTTATACAGATGTATTGTATTTTATTTCCAGCTTCAGTCTGAGATGTATTAGTTTTAGTTCAGCTCTGTTTTTTATTGCTCTTTTATTATATCTCTTACATATCTGAGCAGGTTTGGCGCTTCGTGTACGCGGGAAATACCGTGTGCACGGCGGATCTGTAGACGGGCCCGGGTTCTGGTTTACACCCGGGGCGTGACAGATTAAGTTGGTATCAGAGCTTAGGGATAGGTCAGTTGGGACTTAGGAAACCCTAGGCTTTTGGGCGGACCCTAGGATGTTAGGGCGTGAGAGGCGTGACTTTTAGCGAAAGTCGGTGATTTGGTTTTGACTCTTCCAGTGAGTGAAGAGGGATCGGCATACCCTATTTTTGTGGGACAGTTATGTTGGCTGCAGACAACATAACGTTACAAAAATAGGGGGATGCCTTTGACTTTCGCTAGATTGGGTCGAGTGTTTGGGGTGTGCTGATTTGCGGTTTTGTCGTGGTGAGCGGTGTCTCCCCGACGTTGGGGCTCCGGACCCGAAGGGTAGGAGTGTTGGAGGCAGAACAGTGGTGCAGCTGTCGGCGCAGCGCGGTGACACAGTTGTCGGATCAGCACAGTGGTGCAGCTGTCGGAGCAGCGCGGTGACACAGTTGTCGGATCAGCACAGTGGTGCAGCTGTCGGAGCAGCGCGGTGACACAGTTGTCGGATCAGCACAGTGGTGCAGCTGTCGGAGCAGCGCAGTGGCACAGTTGTCGGATCAGTGCAGTGGCACAGTTGTCGGACTAGTGAGTAGCCCCTCCGTGCCGACGTTTAGTGCTGGGGCACCGAGGAAGGGGGGACAGTTGACAGCAGGGAAAACTGTGGGATTGCATTGAAAGAGTGAGCCAGTTTTGGCGGATGAGTTGCCCGATTTGTGGGACTGTGTATGGAGCCTTTGGTGGCAGGGTCTTGTTCAGTAGGGGATTGAGAGTTCTAGGGACGCCTCATTGGAGTAGGCGCCGGGTATGGAGCGTGGCATTACAGTCCCTTTGGATTGGGACCTGCCGCCTGAGGCGAGTTCTGATTGAGGCGCTTGGCGCCGGGTGATGGAGGACAGGTCAGTCGGATGAGGCACTCCTGGTTTCTTTTCTGGATAGTGGATTTTGAGACCGTCAGAGCACATGGATTCCAGCGGCCAGTGTGGCGGTAGGTTTGAATTGTTCCAGGCTCTTGGGTTCGTATCTTTCGATACGAGAGGTTTTCCCCTTCTTGGTGGGTGGTGTTTGGCTTCATTGTTTTGGGTAGGACGGTTACCTGGTGTTCGGGAGGTCGTGTTCCCTATCTTTTGCACCTGGGGGGAAGTGTCGTGGGTCCTGCCCGGTGCGGTTGAGTCCTTGGTTGTACCTGTAGGCCTGATGGTCTTGACCTTGTTGTGGGGCTTGGTTTGGTACTTAGGACGGTTAGGCTGGCTCGGTTTTCTTTTTCTTTTCGCGGCAGCTGATTATGCTGCGAGGACGGTTTTCGTGGGAGCCAGGCCTGGAGGTGTTGGTGTACTTGGTTTGCTTGAGAGTATCTTCGCCTCTTCGGTTTTGACCCTGTGTGCGAGGCGGATGTCTCGTAGTTGAGTGTGTAGCCCCTTTGTGCCAATGTTTAGTGCCGAGGCGCATAGGATATGCGTGGCTGAGAGTGGATTGCGCCAGGATGCCTTTCCGTCTGTTCGGACCATCTTTTGCAGGTTTTGGACTTTGGGGTGCTTCGATGGTGGAGGCAGTGTTTATGGAGCTGGCGCTGCAGTTTTTGGATGGGTATCTGCTGTCAGAGGCAAGTTCTGGATAGAGGCGCTTGATACCAGATGATGGAGGATAGATCGGCCGGTAGAGACATGTTCGTTTTCTTCCAGGATGGTGGACATCCTTGTGGATGGATTATGTAAAGCTTACCCAAGGGGGATGTACCCTGTTTGAGTGATAATGGGCATGTTTGGGGTGCAATATATGTGATTGAGGGGTGAGCTTAGTAAGGATAATTGCATAAAGAATTGCATGAATCAATTGTGCTTGGTCGTATGACGATGATATCCGGGTGGATTTTTGAGACATCGGGGGTTGGGTGGACCCCGATGACAGCAACAGCCCTTTTATCAGAATAGCGCAGCGGTAGCGTGGATTGGCTGTCTGCGAGAGACCACATTCGGCACCTCAGTGTGAGCATGGACAGAGGTCGTGCCCCCTTTGTGATTGGTCTAGATATTTTGGCAGGCTGAGCGACGACCACTTGCATCGAGCGGATGAATCTGTGCCGCCCGGTTGGAGGGCGCCACGGTAGTGGTTTGAGTTGTCGCAGGTGTGATTCCATCACAGCAGTCGGAGTTAGAGCAGGTTGCATTCCTGCATGGACTAGAGGTAGAGTCGTTACCGCATGCGCTTGAGGTACAGGTTACTGTTGGCATGGTGCAAGTGGGGGAGGCTTGTGGATCATGTCCAGTGTAGCAGAGGCCGTGAGTTATGCCGGCAGACTTATTGGTGTTTGTGGCAGCTTGGTGTCTGACCCAGTGCTTGGGATTGGTTGGCGTAGTGCCACAGGATGATTGACTGCTGAGATAAAGGACTTTAACTTTCTACAAGGCAGATAATGGAAGGCATTTTATTTTTGAGACTGTTTGAGCACACAGGTTACAGCGTTAGTGTGAGAGGTGCCTACGGTGACAGCGGGACTTAAGGATATCCCTATTGCTCGTGAGATCCCGGGTGTGAGACCACCTGAGCCGATGATTATGCCGCCAGAAAGGGAGATTAAGATTGTGGTTGACGTGGTTCTGGAAACCGCGCCAACTTCATAGCACCTCGTTGGATATCGCCTTTGGAGATGCGGGAGTTGATGGCATAGGTGCGGGGATCTGATGGATCGAGGGTCTGTTGGACCTAGTGCTACGTCGCCGATACACGACGGTAAGAGTCCTTTGTGATTGGAGCCCAGGCAGGTCCAGGTATTATTAAGGCCTTTCGATGGAGTTCTGCCCCGGCAGTTAATCGATTATGATGCCTGCACCAGTTTGGATTTACAGCTGAGTATTTCGCCAAGATGGCGTACAAGAGACGCTAGGGGCATTGCGAGTACTGTGAAGCCAATGGAATGATTAATGCCTCGTTGCCTTTAAGATTGAGGAACTCTGTTTTCCAGTGGGACTTGAACGGATTGATAGCGGCATTCTCTTGGGATATTTTGGCTTTACCCCCTTCCCGAATGATTCTGAGCTTGTGGAGCATTTGTAGATGCTATGGCAAGGTCTGTGAGGAAGAAGCTTTATGCCAAGTCGTTGCGGTACAAGTTTTAGCTTCGAGAGCATGTCTTCCTGGATTGCCTATTCAAGCCATAGGGGCGACTGTGGAAATCCAACCAAATGGATGTTATTTAAGACTGGCCGAGATCGACGGTTATTGTTGGGGTGAGGAGCTTTTGGACCGGATAGTGCTAGCAGAGCCTGATGATCAGATGACGAGTTTGGTACCAGCGCCGATTTTAACCTAGTCAGTGGTGGGAGATGGATTTGTGAGTTATAGTGATACCTCCCATAGTGGCTGTAGAGCTATAATTGGATTTTGTCGAGCATCCAGTATCACCCCGATAGGGCCGCTGAGGTGGCGGATACCTGGAGCAGAAGAGCTTTGGGTTTGGGTTTGTTGATTCTCTAATTGGCGCTGTGTGAGGCCATCTTGGTGTACAGGGTTTGAGTTGTGTCCTAGAGGATATCTTTTGATTTGAGGCTGCGGCTGAGCAATCCACTTGGGTGGTTGAGTTTTGAGGGCGACCGTGTGTGAACCCCTGCTTATTGGGGCCCCTTTTCTGTGCAGGTGTTGTGTGGATGTGTTTTGGGTCGCTTTGGTTGAGTTCGCTCTTGGTAATGATTTTAGAGCGTGTTGCTCGGGCTGTTCGTTCCTTTCCCCAGTCTTTTGTTGGAGTTTTTGAGGTTTTTCTGCGTCTCAGCTCAGGAGTGTTATATTTTGGATCTCTCGCCCGTCATTGACTCGTGCCTTTTGAGAGAATAGTGTACGAGGGACGCCCGTTGCGAATTCCGGCTCGTGAGGTGAGGGAATTACGCAATCGGGCTATGCCGTTCTGGTTGTTGTTGTTGTTGTTGTTGCTGTGGGGTAATCACGGGGAGTGATTGGTGACTTGAGAGCTGGAGACGGCGGTGTTGAGTTTTGGCCCTTGGTTTTTGAGACTCCTAGGGAGTTGCTTTAGTTTCGAGGACGAAACTTTCTTTTAGTGGGGGAGGATGTGATGACCTGGATCTCCGCAGAGCTGTTGCGGTGCTTTGAGGTGGCTACTGGAGGTCTACGCAGTGTGCGGGAGGTATTTGGGGCTTTTACAGGGTGACCAGCAGCTTCTGGAGGCCTACGGGGCATGTTGGCGGTGTTCGGGCGCCAATTTGGACACGAGTGTTGGACTCCGGGCTTCAAATGGATCACGCGGGTGATCGGGGAACCCCATCGGTTGTTTAGAGGTGTTTGCGCGCAAAACGGATATTGAGATTGGGCTCGGCGCGAGATTTGGACCAAAAATACTCTTCCGGGGGCGTTCGGCAATTTTTAGAGTGAGAATTTGGCGAAACGGACGTCAAAATCGGATTCAGCGCGCGAAAACGCTTCAGACGGTGTATTTGCAGCATTTTTGGGCTTCGGGTTACTGTTCATGCCGGAACAGTATTTCCGGCGATCGCCGGCGGCTGCCGGCGGAGGCGGGCGGCAGCGGAAGGCGGCGGAGGCGCTCGGGCAGGCGGCGCGCTGCCGCGGGCAGGCGCAGAGGGCGCGGGCAGCAGCGGCGGGGGCGCGGGCAGGCGGCCGGTCCACCGCGCGGGCGTGCACCAAGGCGGTGCCACGTGGCACGATATGGTTGGCTGGCTCACAACTCCCGGTCTACAGAGCAGGAAGGTTGGGCGTTGGTGTACGGTGGACCGGAGTGGACACGTGGCAACATCCGATTGGTCGGTGCACGGCATTCGGTCTACGGAGTTTTCTTGGTGGCTCATGGTCCATGGTGCACCAGGCGTGACACGTGGCATCTTTTGGTTCGTTCGGTCCACAGAATATCGTGCACCGGGTGCACCGAACAGTAGTTTGGACACGTGGCACAATTCTATTGGACGGTCACTGTGCAGGGCAGTAGGCGGTTTCGGCGGCAGAATTGGTCGGGACACGTGTCGCGTTCCTACTGGTGGATTCCGGTGTTTCGTGTTCTATGGGACACGGAGGTAATTAAGTGAAAAGATTTTTGGGTTTTCTCCATTGTTTCCATCCGAGAGCCATTCAAAGGGGTTTATCTCCATCATAGAAGCTCCATCTCCATTAGAGGTGAGAAGATGAAATCTTCATCAAGAAGAGAGGAAGCATCCTGTGAAGTTTGGGGAATTTATGAGGCACGGATCCCGAGATTTGGATTTTTCGGCGCGGCGCGACGTTGCATTCCTGGATTGTTCTTCGGCGCAGCGGCAGTGTTTTAGCTCCCCCGAGCTAACCAAGCAGTGTTTTTCAGCGATTCTTGCGCCATCTTCTTCGTAACAGGTAGGGCTACATTTCTTATTTCTACTGGTTTTTCCCCATTCCGAGGTTTTCATAGGTTTTTCGGATCATCTTGTAACCCCATTTTCTGGGGTGGAGTTTTGGACAGCGCTGGATTGTTTTGGTGATATCTCCGCAACCGGACATCGGATTGAGGCGATTTAAAAGGGGATTTGCATCTACACCTCACAAGGAATCTCTCTGAATTTTTGTGGAATTTTGTGGAATTTCCTTGAAGGTGAGAACCCCTTTTTACAGAACCTTGTAGCACAGTTTTTGGGTAAAAATATTGTTTGAGGTGGTCCTCTTGTCGATTTTCGTTCTCAGCACAGAAAAATCGTGGGAAAACGTGCAGGTACTTGTTTCGACCGGATCGTCGCGTAGATCGTGATAGTATTTTTCTGGGAATTTATTGGGCACGTTTCACAGGTAAAAATGGCTGAACAGTAAATCTGGTTTTGGGGACAGATTTTGGGATTAACTTGGATAATAATTGTGTGTGTGTATCCTTTGGGATTTTTGGCGCAGTTTTGCGAGGACGGTTGAGGATCGGGCGCGGACTTCGCTGTCAGGACTTGGATTTAGCGCTCGAGGTGGGTACCGTTGTTTAACCTCCTACTTGTGATGTCCCCACTAGGCCTATTTGAGTGCTAATATGCTATATGGCTAAATGAACCGGTAAAATGAACATGGCATGCATAATTTGGAAATTGGACTTATGGTTAGCGTTTCGCATCTTTAAAAAGGGCTAAATATTAATCAAGGTTAATTCTTGTAAAAGATCGTGATACTTAAACTCTGCTTTTGAACAATGGACTTTGCATGCTTGATTGGACATTTAGTTAGGCCACCTTTTTCTGCTACACTATCATGATGGCATTGACTTAGGAGAAACCATGCTTTTCTCTGCTTTTGTCTACATTTGGGGGATAGTACGCTCGGGTTCGAGCAGGGGCTGGGATAGTGTAGTCAGACAGTTGTGGGTTTTGGGACAGGCAGGCTGTGAGGGCAGGGTATTGCGGCAACCGCGGACAGTAGGCGGTTGACCGGATATCGATTATTCTATCCGATTGTGGATTTTGGATTTTGGGACAGGCAGGCTTGATGGCAGGGTATTGCGGCAACCGCGGACCTTGGGCGGTTGACCGGACAGTGGTTATTGCATCAGATTGGGTATCGGGTCTTCTTTTAGTGGATGGGTTTTTCCCACTTTGATCAGAGTCATGATCCAGTCCTGCTGATTTGGTACTTGTTACCCAGGCATTATACTCGTGTGGGTCGCTCCCCTCGAGTGCCACTCCGGAGTGTGCGTTTTTACAGGCTTCGAGTCTTCGAGACTCTCTTTTCCTATCGGTGTTATGCGTAGGCTGGCATACCCGATTTGGCAGGCAGGCACAGCAGGCAGTACCAGTGTTTACTGGTGTATCGATTGGGTCTAGGCAGGCAGGCATTTACATTCTGATGCATATATATATTTAGCTATATTCCTAGCTGGCATTTTAGAGGCATGTAGTGGTAGCTCTATTCATCATCGGCAGTTTTATTTACAGCTTACCACCTTTGTTCATCTTTTTCGCCTCTTGTAGTCCTAGTGGGCACATTTGAGTTGAGGTCTACCCACTAGGGGGAGGCTGCTGTTTACAGTAGTTCTCACCCCCACTTCTTTCCCTTTTCTCTTCCCCTTTGTTTCTTTTGCAGTGTCTTCTGCGGGTGCTGCTGAGTTTTCAGCGACGGGTCGAGGAGAGAGGACGGCTGAGTAGATAGACTTCGAGGCAGGTTGAGCGTGTTAGCTGGACAGTTGGTGTACCCGTGTTTCCTCAGACGGTTGTACTTTTACTTTGGGACTGGCTTTTGCCAGCAGGTTGTATTTATTTTTGTGAGCTGGGAGAGACAGATGTATCATTTTATACAGATGTATTGTATTTTATTTCCAGCTTCAGTCTGAGATGTATTAGTTTTAGTTCAGCTCTGTTTTTTATTGCTCTTTTATTATATCTCTTACATATCTGAGCAGGTTTGGCGCTTCGTGTACGCGGGAAATACCGTGTGCACGGCGGATCTGTAGACGGGCCCGGGTTCTGGTTTACACCCGGGGCGTGACAGTTTACTTGTTGATTTTGAGCTTGCGGGTACTGTTCACGCCGGAACAGTGTCGCCGGCGATCGCCGGCGGCGGCGGGCAGCGCCGGCGGGCGGCGGCCCGGCCTCGGGCAGGCGGAAGGCGGCGGCACGCGGCGCGGGCAGGGCGCGGGCAGGCGCGCGGTCCACCGCGGAGGTCGTGCACCGGGGGCGGGCCACGTGGCGCTTTCCGGTTGGCCGGTGCAGCAGGCGCGGTCCACTGAATTTGGGCCCGGGTGCACGGTGGACCGGGTGGACACGTGGCGTATGTTGGTTGGTCCGGTGTTGTGCTCCCGGTCCACGCAAGCGGTGGAGTGGTTTGACCGGGGCAGGTGGCCGTACGGCTGGGCAGGTGACCGTACGCCCGGGTCAGCCGGCGACGTGCGCGGTGCACGCCACGGCGTGCGCGGTGCACGGCCTGCCGGGGCCACGTGGCGCGCCACCGTTGGCTGGCGCAGGTGCGCCGGGTGCAGCGGGGTCCTGTGGCCTGTTGGGCTGGGCTACGTGGCCGGCCCAGAGGCTTTCGGGCGTGAACAGTAACGGGCCGGCCCGTTACTGTAGCAGCCCGAAACATTTCGGGCGCCCGAAAGTGGGGACATGGTTGGTATTATTGCAATTGTTTTCTCAGCCTATATAAACCACCCAACCCGAGCTCCACTCTTCCCTTCTTTTCTCCCAACCCTTTCACCTTCAGCCCGAGCACCCTTAAGTAAAGTTTTTCACCTCTAAGTCCTCGATCTCCCTGCCAAGTTTCAAGATTTTAGGAGGCACGAATCCCGAGGTTCCCCATTTTACGGCGCGGCGCGACGTTGCTTTCTAGTATTCTTCTTCGGCGCAGCGATAGTATTTTTGCTCCCCTGGGCTACCCCGACATCATTTTCCTGTGATTCTTGCACCAGTGGACTCCTAAGAGGTAGGACTTCATCTTTCGTTTTGGTCGCGCTTTCCCGTTTCGAGGTTTTGGCACGGATCCCGAGGCAAACAGTGACCCCCATTTTCTGTGTGGATTCACTTGACAGCAGCGGAGTATTTCGGCCATATCTTTGCGCACGAGCGTCAGACGGAAACGAGCTTGTACAACTTTTTCATCTACGGATCGCAAGGAACGCGCTCGTATTTTTATTGGATTTTTGTGAATTTTATTTCGAGGTGAGAATTACTGTTTTCTCAGTGAACAGTAATCTGTCCTTAATACAGATTTTAGTATGAGTGTGCCCCCTTGCCGAATTTTTATCTTGATGTACAGAACTCGGATTTGGGCGTGCAAGGTACCGTTTCGAAGCTATCGACGCAAGGATCGCCGTGATATTTTTATTGAAATTTTCTGGGCAATTTCTGCAGGTGATAATTTAACAGTTCAGATTTCGGGGTTGTATGTGATAATTAGTGCTATAATTGGGAGCCTAAGTGTAATTAGTGAGCTTTGTGCTGTACCAGGGTTTTTTCGGGTGTGCTGAAATTGTGGAAGCAAGGAATTGGAGTTTTGGTATTTTCTAGCTGTGCGGGCTTGGACAGTTGCACTTCAGGTGGGTGGTTGCTGTACTCCTCTCCTTTGTTATGCCCACTAGGAATATCAGAGTACCCTCGATTAGACAATGCTAAACGTGTTGATTGGTAGACTTGCATGCTCTAGGAATTGATTATTGGTTGTTGGATCCCTGATAAATTATTGCTAGAATACTCACTTGATTTAATCGTTTATTGATTCTGGACTGTATGCTTGGAGACAAAATAGAATTAGAGGACTGCAAAACTGATGTTTGTTCATGTGAGACGGTCACCCTAGCTTATGTTACTCCAAACTGTTTATACTTGGAAATTGGACAAAATATTGGAACATGCATGATTAAATTGGTCACATGATTATGTCATCTTTTACTGCTACACTATTTTGGGACTTGACTTAGGAGAAACCATGCATTTACTCTTTTTTTCTCCTATTGTTGACACTTGCGGCTTAGTCACTCAGGTTCGAGCGTGTGTTGGACAGTGTAGTCAGGTTTGGGGATTTAGGGACAGGTTGGGCTTTTGACAGGGTATTGCGGCGACCACGGATCTTGGGTGGTTGACCGGGTTGTTACTATTGCATCAGATTGGGTGTTTTGGGGATCGGGCTATCTTTAGTGGAGGGTTTTTCCCACTTCCGTGAGTCTCGATCCAGTCCTGCTAGTATGAGACAGTGGTTACAGTGATACTTGATACAGTGATACTTGATACAGTGATACTTTACTCGTGTGGGTCGCTCCCCTCGAGTGCCACTCCGGAGTAGGCTTTCCACGGTGCAGAGCGCCGGGCACCATGCTGGTTTCTTGAGTTCGACAGCAGAGCAGGCAGTGCCAGTGTTCACTGGCTGTCAGATTGGGTCATTATGACAGGCTTCTTGATTCTGATGCATCACTTTCTCCATCCTTATTGGTTGGTCATATAGAGGCATATTAGGGATAGCACTTTATCAGTTGCTTTATTTATCTGCATCTCCTTTCTTTTCCTTTCCCTTTTTCGCCTCTGATCACCTGGTGGGCATATCTGAGCTGAGGCTTTACCCACTAGGGGAGGCTACTGTTATAGTAGTACTGACCCCCATTGTTTTTCTTGTTTCTTTCTTTCCCCTTGTTTTGCAGAGTCCTCAGTGGGAGTTGCTGGGCCGTCAGCAACTGATCGAGGTAAGCGAATTGCGGACTAGATAGAGAGCCACCGAGGGTCATAGCTGGAGATTTTTGGGTACCAGGACTTCTCAGACAGTGTTCTTGTATTTCTTTTTGGGGACTGGCTTCTGCCAGCTGTTTGTATTTTAGTAGTGAGCTGGGAGAGACATCTGTATTTTATTTTACCGTTGTACCTTTTACTTCCAGCATCTGTCTGAGATACAGTAGTTTTATTTCAGCTCTGATTATTATGCTCTTTTATTATTGTTTCTTATCTGAGCAGGTTACCGACGCTTCGTGTATGTGGGAAATACCGCATGCACGGCGGATCTGTAGACGGGCCCGGGTTCTGGTTTACACCCGGGGCGTGACACCCCGAGTTCAAAAACCAGTGTATAATTTTTTTTTTTTTTTTAAATAAATCAGAGTTGCAAAACAGCAGGGCAATGACAGACCGCCACATATATAGAAGAGTCCCAATCCCCTATGGAATTGAGCCTTTTCTATATATGCACGGCTAGCTTGGCAACAACATCAGAGTACTAACTACGTACTAACAATATTACAAAATAACTTTTACAATAACTTTACAAATTACAACTCTTTTCCCTAAATTACAACATCTTTCAACTTTAAACTCTTTAACTAAGTACACGGCTGTCCAGGGTCGAACATCTATCTCGATACCTTGCCAACTCGTCCCGACAACCCAACACCCGCTCGACCTGAAAAACAGTCACCCGAGGGTGTGAGACACACCGGAGTGTATCCCAGTGGGCACGACGAGCCGAGAAATAGCAGATCGTACCTACTGGTATACAATACTAGAGGATAGTAATAATCAGGGGTTAGAATAACAGGTATGTATTCATGAAGATCAGCAGATATGTATAATCACAGTTGGGATAAGCAATGATCACAGTTAAGATAACAGTTAGGCAACTTGGAGATCAACAGATATATAATCATGGAGGTTACAAATAGTCAACATGGAGATCAACAGATATATGATCATGGAGGTTTCAAATAGTCAACATGGAGATCAACAGATATATGATCACGGAGATTACAGTTTAGGATAAACAGATAGGCAATCATGAAGATCAACAGACATATAATCACAGTTAGGATAAGCAACTCTAAATCATGGAACTATAATCAAAGGCATCACATAGAATCATATAAAGGTAGAGAACTAGAAGCCAGATCAAAGAATCAAAGAAGCATGTTAAAGCAATTTAACAACGCATGCATCAAATAAATGAAAACACAAAGACCCAATCACAAGCTACCATATTGGCCTTCACAAGACCTCAGGCAAAACTCGCCTAACCTGGCACCAACTTGGCTGACATACTCCGGCACCCTCGGGCACTAACCTGGGAGTCAACACTCCGGCACCCTTGGGCACTAACCTGGGAGTCACGGGTAGCTTCTGCTAACCACTTTACCGGTAAAGAACATCTACACGGGTCATGACTCCGCTGATGTTCGTGAAGTACAGCAGTGCGGGCGATAAATCATGCGAATGCTCAAGCTCACGGTCTACTGACCGGGTAATCGGCAACAAGCCGGGAACAATCCCACTGGGATGCAAGTACTAACAACTGAATCTCAACAATAACCCAGAATGCTCAACAATAACCCAACGGTAATTCCACAGTCGCTACAGGAGGCATCACTAAAACTCGCAGATCTCTCTCCCAACACTGGAAATGCTAGCATTAGCGCTGGTATCAGTCTCATCATCCGATTGCCAAGCTCTCCTGGCACTGCCCAGTCCAAGAAGCTCCTCACTTTGACCATAAATATTGATCTCGGCCAATTCCCAAATAGTATCCATATTGGCCGGATTTCCACCACCGCCCCCTACGGCTAGCACAAAGTGACCCAAGAAGGTATGCTTCAGAAGCTAAAACTTGTACTCCAATAACACGGCATACAGCTTCTTCCACCCAAGCATTATAGCACAACCATAAGTGCTCCTCTTGTTCCTGGTCACTTAGGGAGTAAATTATAATATCCTTGGGGAACACCGCTCCCAATTTGTCCAAGTACAATTGGAACACACCATTCCTCAAATCTTGAAGACAACAGGGCATTAATCATTCCATTTGGCCTTACTATGAGCTCATAATGCCCTTACCGGATCCTGAATGCCATCATGGCAGAATACACAACTGTACAATTCCACATAGGTACAGGTATCCCAGACGAACAACTGCCGGAGTATAAGTCCATCAAAAGGTCCTGAATACCACCCGGACTTGTCTACACTCGAACCATAAAAGGACCCTCACAGTCGTGTGTCAACGACGTGGCATCACCACCGTATACCAACGGCGTGGCATCACCACCGTATACCAACGGCGTCGCATCACCATCGTATATCAACGGCGTGGCACTAGGTCAAACAGACCCCTAGATCCATCAGATCCTGCAACTGCGCCATCAGCTCTCTCAGCTCTACCGGCGATATCCAATGAGGTGCTATCGAGGGTGGCGCGATTCCCCGAACCACGTCAAACTCAATCTCTATCTCCCTAACCGGCGGCATTATCAACAGCTCAGGTGAAATCACACCCGGGATCTCATGGGCAATGGAGATATCCTTGAGTCCCGGTGCCGCCGTAAGCACCTCTCACACTGTCGCTAAAACCTGTGTGCTCTAAAAATTGTTGGGTTTAGGTTAATAAGGATCTAAATAGGGGAAAAAACACCTAGAGGGGGGTGAATAGGTGTAAACAATAAACACTCAAAAAATCATTGCGCAAATAAACCCAATGCGGAAAAATAAAAGAACACGCAAGATTTTTACGTGGAAAAACTCCAAACCGGAGTAAAAAACCACGGGACCGATAACACGGCGAAATCCACTAGAATTAACACACGTACAAGGTGATATAGCGTACTCACTGACGACTCAACCTCTTACCATACGCTCCTAGTAGATCTTCTCCGCTCGCTCCACGACGCTTCTCGAATCCACGATCCGCGCCCAACGCTGAATCCACAGCGTCCAACGTCGAGTCCACGACGTCCAACCGAATCCACGGTCTTCACCCAATGGCACGCTTCGAATCCACGAACGTACCTCGCTCCGAATCCACGAGAGCGGTTGCACCTTGAATCCACAAGGCCACGCGAGTCCACGCGCCGATTTTGGGTAAATCGTTGTTTGTTTGGGTGGTGATGATCCGCCGAATACTTAGATTAAAGATAGATCGGAAATACCATCTAAGTATTCATTGATTTGATTCTACTCAAAATGTGAGTATGGAAAACCTAGAATCAAATCAATCAATATAGATGAAGAACCATAGAATAGATCTAATGATTTCCGTTCTTCTCTATATATGTGGATTTTTCTTTTCGGCTATCTTTTTCTATTTCCTCGGATGCCCTAGAAATGAAAGGAAGGGCTATTTATAGGTTAGAAACCCTAGGAAGAATATTCGGATCAAAAACAACCTTTTCTGGAAAGTTTACCGACGGCGATCCGGATTGGATTTGGCGATCCGGATTGCAGAAGCACAAAAGACGGTTTCCAGAAAATTGCTTGTTCGGGATCCGGATCGTAGTCCCCGATCCGGATCGTTCATACAGTTTCACCAAAATACCATGTTCGGGATCCGGATTGCAGAAGCTGTGATCCGGATTGAAGCAGTGTATGAACAAAACACCTTTCGGGATCCGGATTGCAAGCCTGATCCGGATCCTGAACATGTCCCATGTCCAGTTTTTGATGTTAAACAATTAAAACCTCTTCCAGGTGTTTCTACACTATAAGAAGTATTCGGATCATCAAAATTCTTTAGTTAAACGTACCTGATCCTTTTGAATTCTTCTTTCTTGAGATTGAGGTATACGATCCAAAGTTTCTTCATCTTCAATCTTCAAGACTTAATACATTCACGAAATACGCCAACTCAAATTCCGTAACAATCTCCCCCTTTGGCGGTTTCGTGACAAAACACAAATCCACAAAAGAAAATTCAAAAAGGATATTTTTGTTGCTATCACCATACAACAAAAATTTACAAAAGAGTTCCAGAAATTAAATACATGAGATAAACTCCTAAAACAGACTCTAGACTTAGACATCTGTAATCTCTGCACACAGAAAGCATTCTTGACAAACAAAATCGTTAGATACCTCAAGAATTGAAACATTCAAAAACAACTACAGAGATAGAGTTTCTCTCATCATGACATTTGAAAAATTCAGATATGCAAGAGAATCATAGTTAAAACCAACATATCTTCTAAGCAGTCAAAAACCAAATGTCAAAGTATGTTAGTCCAACATCAACTTGTTAGTCATATTACATGCCCAAATAGTTAGTCGAATAGTTAGTATAGAAGCATGTCACTAATCACAAGAAAAAAAAACAAAGTTGAGTTGAGGTCATACTTACCTTACTTAGTCATTGATATTCACAATCATTGTTCAAAGTACTTTGCAAACAGTTCAAGGTCTTCTCTCCAACTCTCTCTCTCTCAAACTCTCTCCCCCTTTTTGTCACAAAACAAAGCCAAAACGTAGCAAGAGCTACAATATGTAAGGAGAGTAAAAAAAATAATTCTAATAATATGCACAAACTGAGAACTAAAAGTAAGGAGAAAAACAACGTCCTGAAAACTAAGAACCAAAGTAGACAAAATGAACAGAAGGTGCTGCTCAGTCTGAAGAATCTGAACTAGTACAGCTCAGCTTGCTCAAAATCCCTTTAAGCAATTCTTAATATTTGAGTACTTTTTCTTGATCTTCTTGTGTTCAGAAGAGATCTGCTGAAGCTCTTTCGATATTCTCTCTTGTGTAGCAGAGAGTCGTTGTTGTTCCTGACAAATCGATTCCAAAATCTCTGTCTCAGTTGTCCGTGCCTTTGAATGCGATGGACGCTGTGTAGAGGCAGATGGTGCATCTGGTCCTGCAGTCCATGGAGATTCAGTTTGCAGAATTCCAGAGAGTGAGCGTGCTCTGGTGAGAGGCCCACTATGCTGACTCGTACTTCTTTGGACATTTCTTCTTCTTGTATATTGTCTGGTCGTGGAGGCAGATTTCATTAGTCTCTTTCCTTTGGTGAATTTCCTGTCCTCCTCATCAATTTTCGCTGAACATCCTTGAAGAATTCGTCCCATTCTTCCTTATTGTAATCCGAGCTGTCCTCATTAGCTTCGTTCGGTTTGTCTCGAGTTGAGACGTCTGGTTCTTCCTTAACAGATGAACTTCCGGGCATCATTGTGACCAGTAACAGGATTAACCAGGAGAATGCCATTGATCTAGTGCTTTGAGTTTGAGAAAGTGTCCTGTGAAAACCAACTCAAGAACATATGAAAAATCGTCAATTTTGAAAAATTTGAAAACATTGTACCTAGACAATCATAATCATGTAGAGAAGCCAAGAATCAAATTAGTTTTCCAAAAAGAATTTTAAAAATAGATCAATTCCATGATTTTCAAAAATTCCTCTTTTATGCCCTAAACCAGAATTTTTAGAAATCGAAGCCTAAAAACTCGTTTATCTTGAGAAAACCCAGCATAAAAGCAAAACTAATTGACCCAGAGTTCTTATTTCAAAAGAAATTTGATCAAAAACCATTCACAAACGAAAAAGTTCCAATTTTTCAACTCACGTTTGATGAAAAACTGTAAAAACCGAGTTTTGATCAATAAAACTTACTTGAATCCGAAGAACTTTGAGTTTTGAAGCTCCAAGAAGCAAGAAATCTAGAGAGAGAAACTCTAGAGGCTTGAAAACCAGAGATTAGGGTAAAAGAAATTGAAAATCTCTATGTTTTTATAAGAACCCTAGCCGTGATCCGGATCGGCTCGAGAATGTGATCCGGATCGGCTACCCGCAGGAGAAATCCTGCGTTCGGGATCCGGATCACTTGCCCCGATCCGGATCGGCTACAACTTTTTCTTCAGAAAAATTTAGAAAAATTCAATAAAATCCAGAAAAAGTATGTAAGCACTTTACCATGTCAACTTTAAACAAAAGACATCGTTTCATACAACAAGAAATAGATTATGAAAAATCTATCAAAAATATCCAAAAATGAAACGAAAATTTACGAAAGTTAAAACACTTAAAGTTGAACAACTTCAATTACATCTATCCTGATCTTATGCGTAATGCCTTTATCAAATCATCAATTTTGGTAAAGAAAATGAAATACCAAGATCAATAGATGTTTGAAATCCCAGATAAGTTAGATAATATATCTAGACAATCTGTTGAAGGAGTGGCTCTTTGAGCATCTTAAATCAAAAATCCCACCTTATACCAACCATGAAATACGACTGAGTCAAGTATTTCAATATGAGTTTCATCAACAATTTTCAAACAAAAATTTGCTCTTCATTCATGGAGTAGATATTTTTTCTTTCATTTCCTCCATGTGGTGGTAGTTTTCACACTCCTCATTGGGATGTAACTCTTTCCACATCTTTTGAGCATTTTACATTTCATTGACTCCCCCTCAATTGGCTATCAATTATTTAATATATAAGGTATTCAACCAAACCATTGATCTCGAATTCATACTCGACTAAGCAATCAAATATGATAATGACTATACCAAGAGATCATTGAGAGAGAAATTGACTTTGATCACTTAAAAGATGGTTTAATTAACGTAAATGATCATTGCAACATTGAAATATTATGACATCAAAAGCATAATAAATTTCTAAATGCATAAAAGGATGCAATTAAAGTCAATTATGATTTATGCTCAATTAGTGTGCTATGTACAGAACATAGATAAAGAACAAAACAAAACAAGAACAAAAACAAAACCTAATCTAAGCAAAGGTTTCAAAAGAGTTTATTTCAAGGAAAGCATGCCAATTGCTTTACGCAAGTGAATAAAACGTTTTTGATCCAAAGGTTTTGTTAAGATGTCGGCTAATTGATCCTCAGTTGAAATATATGACAGTTGAAGAATGTTTGATTCAACTAGCTCTCTAAGAAAATGATATCTAAGTTCAATATGTTTTGTTCTAGAGTGCAACACAGGGTTTTTAGAAATGTTAATAGCACTAGTGTTGTCACATAAAATGGTTACCGAAGATGTTGAAATCCGGAAATCGCTCAACACGCTTTTCATCCAAATCAATTGGGTTGAACAACTTCCTGCAGAAATGTACTCCGCTTCGGCAGTCGAGAGTGCTATGCAGTTCTGCTTTTTACTGTGCCATGCAACAAGGCAGTGGCCAAGATAGAAGCATGCACCACTCGTGCTTTTCCGGTCATCCACCGATCCAGCCCAATCGGCATCTGAGTATCCAACAATATCCAAAGTCGTTCCCATAGGATACCAAATTCCGAAATTGATTGTACCTTTGATATATCGGATGATCCGTTTCACCGCTTTCAGGTGAACCTCCTTCGGTGCTGATTGATATCTCGCACAAATCCCAACACTGAAGGATATATCCGGGCGACTAGCCGTGAGATATAGTAGACTTCCAATCATACTGCGGTACAGTTTCTCGTCTACATTCTCACTTTGTGATTCACTTCCAAGTCCCTTATGGCTAGTTCCCATTGGAGTCGGAAAATCCTTAGAATTTTCAAGATCAAACTTTTTGACCAACTCCAGTGCATACTTGGATTGACACAAGTGAATTCCTTCATCGTTTTGTTTAACTTGTAATCCAAGAAAATAATTCAATTCGCCCATCATGGACATCTCAAATTCGCTTTCCATGGTCTCCGCGAATTTAGAAGCATCATTATCTCTCGTTGCTCCAAAAACAATGTCATCGACATAGATTTGAGCAACTATGAAATTGTTTTGATAATGCTTCACAAAGAGAGTCCTGTCAGCTCCCCCTCGAGTGTAGCCCTTTTCCAAAAGGTGCTTTGTCAACCTTTCGTACCATGCTCGCGGTGCTTGTTTCAGACCGTAAAGAGCCTTTTTCAGACGAAAAACATGGTTAGGTAGTTTATGATCCACAAAACCTTTCGGTTGAGCTACATAAACTTCCTCATTTAAAAATCCATTTAAAAAGGCGCTCTTAACGTCCATTTGAAATAATCTGATTTTAAAATGACAAGCGATCGCAAACAATATACGAATGGACTCGAGTCTAGCTACAGGGGCGAAAGTTTCATCAAAGTCTATACCTTCTACTTGAGAATAGCCTTGAGCAACTAACCTTGCTTTGTTCCTGATGATAGTACCTTCTTCGTTTTTCTTGTTCTTGAAGATCCATTTGGTACCTATCACATTGTGTTGCTTCGGAGGCTTCGTTAATTCCCAGACTTTGTTTCGCTCGAATTGATGGAGCTCTTCCTGCATTGCTTTAATCCAGTAATCATCTTGGAGAGCTTCATCAACATTCCTTGGTTCGATTTGAGATACATAGCATGCAAATCCGCAAACCAATTGTCTCCGTGTTCTAACTCCTTCTTGTGGATCTCCAATTATGTTCGATTCAGGGTGATCCTTGGAGATGCGTAACGTTTGAGGTAGAGGAGTAGGCGGAGGTACACGAGATGATTCCTGCACATCAGATAAGCTTGAAGAACCGTTAGATGCATCAACATTATTATCGAAAGAATTGTTAGAAGAAGATGCATTAGCAGGTGTATCATCATCAAGAGAGATATCGAGGGTAGATTTTTCAGATTCAAAATGAAAAGCTTCATCTACCTTAACATTTATCGATTCTACGATCGTCTTAGATTCTAAGTTAAAAACTCGATATGCTCTGCTGTTTGTAGAATAACCTAAGAAAATCCCTTCGTCACTTCGAGAGTCAAATTTTCCAAGATTTTCGCGATCACGTAAAATAAAACACCGACTCCCAAAGATACGAAAATATTTGATGTTAGGTTTTCTACAAAACCAAAGTTCATATGGTGTATTCAATGTCCCCGGGCGCAAATACACGCGATTGATAACATAAACAGCAGTGTTCACCGCTTCAGCCCAAAAATAAAAGGTAAGTTCCGGCTGTGAAGCATAACACGTGCCATTTCCTGTACGACCCTGTTTTTGCGCTCGACTACACCATTTTGTTGAGGTGTGTAAGGTGCGGAGAATTCATGTTTAATGCCATTAGAAGTGCAAAAATCAATGAATTTGGAATTTATGAATTCCCCACCTCTATCACTCCTAACTCGAGTAATCCTATCATTCTTTTCTATCATAATACGATTGCAGATTTCGAGAAAAGAATCAAAGGTATCAGCTTTTTCTTTTAAGAAAGCTACCCAAGTATATCTAGAAAAATCATCAACCAACAAGAAAATATACCATTTACCTCCCAGAGATGGTTGACGAGTTGGCCCCATTAAGTCCATATGCAAAAGTTCCAAAGGCCGTTTTGTACCTATGTGGTTCAAGTTCTTGTGTGCAGTCCTAGACTGTTTTCCCTTTTGGCAACCGCCACACACAAGGTTTTGTTCAAAAGAAAGTTTCGGAACCCCCTTGACCACATCTTTATTCGAAATTCTAGCAAGTTCCTTAAAGTTTATGTGACCTAGCCTTTCATGCCAAAGTGTTTCATTTTTCAAAGATGCTAGGTTACATTTTTCAGAAATCTTAGTAGGAACTACATAACAATTGTTTTCTGATCTAACCCCCTTTAAAAAGAAAGCATGGTTCATGTCAGTTACAGTGCATTTATCAGATGAAAAATTAACTGAATAACCACTATCACACAGTTGACTTATGCTTATGAGGTTAGTCTTAAGGCCATGAACAAATAACACATTATCTAGAACCGGGCCATCTGGAATAGCTACCGTTCCCTTTCCAACAATTTTGGAAGACCGACCATCTCCGAAAACAACAAGTCCTCCGGAGTTTTTCTCAAAAGTTTGAAAACAGTTTTTATCGCCGGTCATATGACGGGAACACCCGCTATCCAGGTACCAAGACGAACTATCATATGCATGCAAGGAAACATTGGTAGCAAGACAAGGGAAGATTTCACCTTTGCGCACCCAAACCTTTTTGGAATGCGTCGGTAATGATCGTGAAGTTGATTTCCTAGGTGAGAGCGTCTTGCTTGAAGAATTGCTGCTCCTTGATGATGTCGTCTTGAGCGGTGACTACCAAGGCTCTTTTCCTTCAATAGTTTGCAGTTGTTTTTCGAGGAATAGCCTTTTGGTAGTCATTGCAAGAGGTGCTTGAGGTGTGCGTTTGGCTTCCGTCTTGCAATTTCTCCTTATGTGCCCTGAAATGCCACAACGAAAACATACCTTATTCTTGTCGATTCCGAGGAGGATGTAGTAGGTTTGTTGTCGTTGCTTGTCGTGAATTCCGGTGTCGGAGGAGGAGATACCGACTGAGGCACAAATACTGTACCACTCGAACTTGGAATGTCTCCAGTTTGAGTGTATCCGAGGCCGAACTTATTTCTTTGACCGAGACCAAGAAGTCTGTCCAACTTACTCCTTCCAGAAGAAAATCTCTTTAAGTCATCCTTCAGTTGGCGTATGGTCTCCGTCATTTCCAATTTTTCCTGTCGAGCCTCGCCGTTGAGCTTCAAGAAGTAATTCGCTTTGTTCACCATATCCATATAATTCTTCTCGAGTTGCTCATTGGACTCTTGAAGGGAAACATTTGTTTTAATCAGATTATCCCTTTCCACTTCAAGATCGGTTGAGATAGAGGTTACCCTTTTTACTTCATCTTCAAGATCCTGCAATCTCTCTTTCAACCCCTTGTTTTGCTTAGCCAGTTTCTTTGAATCCCTCAAAAGCTTATGGTAGGCTAAAACAAAATCTTCACCTTCCGAATCATCTGATTCATCGTCCGTTGCAATCTTTTCAACAGTGGAGTTGGACAATGAGTCGGATGTACTTGCCATTAAGCACATGAAGGGTGAAGATGTAGTGGACGCGTGGAAAGCTGTCGCGTTGTCTTCTTCATCACTTGAGGATGACTCATTTGACGTGGAGTTGTCATCCCAAGTGACGACTTGCATCGCTTTCTTCTTTGCCGGATTCTTGTTGGGACATTCCGTTGCAATGTGGCCGTAGCCTCGACATTTGAAGCACTGAACTTGTCCCTCAGAACTTTTCTTATCCTTTGAGAAGTTCTCTTGCTTTCTTGACTTGTGATTGAAGGACCCTTGCCTTTCTTCGACTTTCCGAAGGATGGAGTTTTGCTTGAATTTCCCCTTCGAAAGTTGCGGCGAAACTTCCTTGTCAAGAGAGCGAGCTGCTTCTCAAAGTCCTCCATAGAAAGGTTCTCGTCGTCGTCCGAGGAGGATGAATCCGCGTCTTCTTCTTTAGTTGATTTCAATGCATAACCTGAAGACTTAGAAGAGGATGCCTTTCCCAGAAAGAATAGTTAGTAGGAAATGTCATTTCATAAGTT
>JAQOTM010000084.1:30007-139463 GCA_029168755.2 Tillandsia fasciculata
TTATGATGTGTGGTTTATGTTGGTTATCTCTCCCGCCTCCTGTTGTAATATGTGGCTTGTTTGTGACAAATAGTGTGGTTTGGGGAGAGCGGTAGCGATAAACAAATGAACAATGATGAACTTTGAACAAGATGTTGATATCGATGATATCAATGTAAGTATGAATCTCAATCACTTGGTTTCTTTTGGTGATTTGTGACATGCTCTATACTAACTATTCGACTAACTATTGGGCATGTTAATATGACTAACAAGTTGATGTTGGACTAACAAACTTTGACATTGGTTTTCGACTGCTTAGAAGATATGCTGGTTTAAACTATGTTTCTTTCACATATCTGATTTTTTAAATGTCATGGTGAGATCAAACTCTATCTCTGTACTTGGTTTTTCTATGTTCCAATTCTTGAGGTATCTAACGATTTTGTTTGTCAAGAATGTTTTCTGTGTGCAGAGGTTACAGATGTCTAAGTCTAGAGTCTGTCTTAGGAGTTTATCTCATGTATTTAATTTCTGGAACTCTTTTGTAAATTTTTGTTGTATGGTGATAGCAACAAAAATATCTTTTTGAATTTTCTTTGTGGATCTGTGTTTTGTCACGAAACCGCCAAAGGGGGAGATTGTTACGGAATTTGAGTTGGCGTATTTCGTGATTGTATTAAGTCTTGAAGATTGAAGATGAAGAAACTTCGGATCATATACCTCAATCTCAAGAAAGAAGAATTCAAAAGGATCAGGTACGTTTAACTAAATAATTTTGATGATCCGAATACTTCTTATAGTGTAGAAACACCTGGAAGAGGTTTTAATTGCTTATTCATCAAAAACTGGACATGGGACATGTTCAGGATCCGGATCGTGGACTTTCAATCCGGATCCCGAAAGGGTGTTCGTTCATACATGCTGCAATCCGGATCACAGCTTGTACAATCGGATCCCGAATGGGATGTTTGGTGAAATGTATGAACGATCCGGATCGTGGATTATGATCCGGATCCCGAACAGGTGATTTTCTGGAAACTGCATCTGTGCGTCTGCGATCCGGATCGTGGCTTATACAATCCGGATCGCCGTCGGTAAAACTTTCCAGAAAAGTTGTTTTTGATCCGAATATTCTTCCTAGGGTTTCTAACCTATAAATAACCCTATGGTCATTTTTCTAGGGTGAATCCAAATAGAGCCGTCATTTTCACATATCATTTTATACGGCCTTAGATCCACATATAGAGAAGAAAGGAAATCAATAGAAATGATTCTATGTTTCTTCATCTATATTGATTAGTTTGATTCTAGGTTTTCATACTCACATCTTGAGTTGAATCAAACTAATGAATACTTAGATGGTATTTCCGATCTACTCTTGATCTAAGTATTCGGCGGATCATCACCACCCAAACAAACAACGATTTACCCCAAAATCGGCGCGTGGACTCGCGTGGCCTTGTGGATTCAAGGTGTTATCGCTTTCGTGGATTCGGAGCGAGGTGCGTTCGTGGATTCGAAGCGTACCATTGGGTGAAGACCGTGGATTCGGTTGGACGTCGTGGACTCGACGTTGGACGCTGTGGATTCAGCGTTGGGCGCGGATCGTGGATTCGGGAAGCGTCGTGGAGCGAGCGGGAAGATCGACTAGGAGCGTATGGTAAAAGGTTGAGTCGTCTGTGAGTACGTTATATCACCTTGTACGTGTGTTAACTCTAGTGGATTTCGCCGTGTTATCGGTCCCGTGGTTTTTTACTCCGGTTTGGAGTTTTCCACGTAAAAATCTTGTGTGTTCTTTTATTTTTCCGCATTGGGTTTTATCGCACAATGATTTTTTGAGTGTTTATTGTTTACACCTATTCACCCCCCCTCTAGGTGTTTTTTCCCCTATTAGATCCTTATTAACCTAAACCCAACAGAAAAGTCATCTCATAAGTTTGCAAAGCACCTACTAATTCCTCTACACTCATCTCATCCGGATGACTAACGGTTTCAATGGCGGTAACCTTTGCCCTAAACCGTTCCGGAAGAGTCCGAAGAATCTTTCTTACAATTTTCGACTCCGGGATCTTTTCTCCTAAATTAGCACATGTATTAATTATATCTTGAAGTCTAGTGTAATAATCTGTAAACAGTTCATGCTCTTCCATATGAATAGAGTCAAATTGACTTGTAAGCATCTGGAGCTTTTGAATTTTTACAAGATTAGTACCCTCATGTGTAATTTTGAGAATATCCCAAATTTCCTTCGCGGTTTCACACGCGGGAAATTCGTGTAAACTCAGTCGAGGAAAGAGAATTATATAAAGCGTTCATACCTTCCCATTGTAAGAAGATCTTTCGATTTCTCTCTGGACCATCTAGAGCGAGGTTTTGGGTTTTGGGGTAGTAGAATTTCCTACTTCCTCAACAGCATGCACCCAACCGTATTCAACGATTTGCCAAACACGCTCATCAAAGAGATGAGAAAAGCTCTCATCCGCATTTCCAATACGCATAATTAGTCCCATCAAAGAGAGGAGGTCTATAAAATTACCACTTTCACCCAACATGATAGATAAACCTAAAACCCGCTCTGATACCAATTGTAGAGTTATTTAAGGATCCACAAGGATCTAATAGGTACTATCAAACACCTAGAGGGGGGTGAATAGGTGTAATATTAAAAAACCAATCTCAGTGCAAAAATAAAAAATAATGCGGAAAATAAAAATCAACACCCGAGATTTACGTGGAAACTCCAATCCAGGAGAAAAACCACGGGACCAACACGCAATAACAATCCACTAAGAAATGAAGAATAACAAGGTGATTACCGTCTCCACGGATTCAACCCCTCCTTCAATTTCTTCGGACCTTGCGCTCCACCGTTTGCACGTCCACTGCACACGTTCGAATCCACGAACGCCACTCGAATCACGAGCACACGTTTCGAAATCCACGAAACGCCTTTAGCACACCGAATCCACGATTCCACGTCGAATCCACGACGCAAATAGCCGATAAAGAATATAGGCTTCGATGGTGATCCTTTGCTTAGATTATCAATGAAGATCCATGGGAAAAATCTCTAAGCAAAGATTAGATCAATTCGACAAAAGATATGTTCTTGAAAGAACCATCGAATTGACCTAAAAGAGGCTATAAAGAAGAACGATAAAAACCTAGCCTCTAGGGTTGCTCTCAAGTGTTTTATAAATTGATCGGTATTGAACCCACGTTCTTGAGAAACCCTAAATGTCTATTTATAGTTTAGAAACCTTTGGAAAGAGATAAGAATCAAAAACTTACCTTATCTGGAAATTTTCAGGACGGCGATCCGGATCGGATTTACTGCGATCCGGATCGTCGTAACGAGATTGACGATTCCAGAAAACCAAGGGTTCGGGATCCGGATTGCAAGGTCCGATCCGGATCGTTCATGCAATTCAGCAAAATCTCATGTTCGGGATCCGGATCGGAATGGCCTGTGATCCGGATTGAAATTGCCAATGAACAATCACCCTTCGGGATCCGGATCGAAATGTCTGATCCGGATCCTGAACATGTCCCATGTCCAGTTTTTGATTTTTATGCAATTAAAAATTCATCCAAGTGTTTCTACACTATAAGAAAGTATTCGGATCACCAAAATTATTTAGTTAAACATACCTGATCCTTTTGAATACTTTCTTCTTGAGATTGATGTAACTAATCACAATTCTTCATCTTCAATCTTCAAGACTCAAGACACTGAGTGTCAACTTGAGCTCTTGTTGAATCTTCTCTAAGTCTTTGATTGCTGATTGACAATTGATCCCTTTAAGACTCCGACTCAACTCACGACTTGACTCACGAAATATGCAACAACCAAAAAGCCGTAACACACGACCTGCGGTGGACGCGCGCCCTGCCCGCGCCCTGCCCGCGCCGCGTGCCGCGCCTTCCGCCTGCCCGAGGCCGCGCCGCCGCCCGCCGGCGCTGCCCGCCGCCGCCGGCCGCCGCCGGCGATCGCGGCGACACTGTTCCGGCGTGAACAGTACCCGCAAGCTCAAAATCAACAAGTAAACAGCCCCTCTTGACCGTTTTCGCGCGCTGATTCCAAAAACGAGGTCCGTTTTGCCAAATTCCGCCTCCAAAATTTGCCGGAGGCTCCCGCAAGCGCCAAAAACTGCCAAAACTTCCGGGAGTCCGCTTTTGGACATCCGGACTCAGAATTGGGCAAACAAAAAGCCATTCTCAAGCATTTTTCCGCGCTGAATCCAAATCCATCCTCCGTTTGGCCTAAATCCTTTTCTAAAATTCGGCAAAAGCAGCCGAAGGCCAAAACAGCTAACCAAAGCTCGCAGGGTCCATCTGTGGCATCCCTTTGATGCACTATGGGCCAGATACACCATCAACAGGTGTTTAAAAAGTGGATTCACGGGAAAAAGCAGCATGGGGGTTCAGGGTACTACATCCTCCCCCACTAAAAAAAAGTTTCGTCCCCGAAACAAGGATAAACAAAGCAGACGTACCTCAAACTGCAGCCTCGAACAAGAAGGGGTAGGCATCTCTCATCTCTGTCTCCAGCTCCCATGTAGCCTCTCGCTCCTCATGATTGCTCCACAGGATCTTCACATAAGGAATGGCCCGATTGCGCAATTCCCTCACCTCGCGAGCAAGAATCCGCAACGGGCGCTCCTCGTAGACCAAGTCCTCGCCGATCTCCAACGAAGTGAAGTCAATCACGTGCGACGGGTCAAAAACATATCTCCTCAGAGCTGAGACGTGGAAGACATCATGAACTCCGGCCAGGCGCGGGGGTAAGGCAACTCTGTATGCCACAGGACCAACTCTGTCAAGTACCTCAAAGGGTCCAATAAAGCGGGGACTGAGCTTTCCCCGCACTCCAAATCTCCGGACCCCTTTCGAGGGCGAGACCTTCAAGAAGACATGATCACCAACCTGAAACTCCAGGTCTCGCCGTCGAGTATCCGCGTAGCTCCTCTGACGACTCTGGGCTGTCTCAAGATGCCGGCGAATAATCCTGACTTTTTCCTCTGCCTCCAAAAGTAACTCCGGTCCCAAAGTCCTCCTCTCACCCACGTCACTCCAATATAAGGGAGACCGACACTTGCGTCCATACAACGCTTCAAACGGAGCCATCTGGATGCTCGCCTGATAGCTGTTGTTGTACGCGAACTCAACCAAGGATAAGTGCCGGTACCACCCTCCTCCAAAATCCATAACGCACGCTCTAAGCATATCCTCGAGGGTCTGTATGGTGCGCTCTGACTGCCCATCGGTCTGTGGGTGGAAGGCGGTGCTAAACCTGAGCTGAGTCCCCAATGCAGAATGCAAACTCCCCCAAAAGCGTGAGACGAATCTCGGGTCTCGATCTGACACAATCGAAGCAGGTATGCCGTGAAGCCTCACTATCTCATCCATATATAACTGTGCCAAATGCTCTAGTGACCAAGTCATCTGAACTGGTAAGAAGTGCGCCGACTTGGTGAGTCTGTCAACAATAACCCAGATCGCATCTGCTCCGCTCTGCGCCCTCGGCAATCCAGTGACGAAATCCATAGTGACGTGGTCCCATTTCCACTCGGGAATTGGAAGACTCTGCAACTTGCCAGCAGGGACGCGATGCTCTGCTTTCACTTGCTGACAAGTTAAACAGTGAGCTACGAATCTCCCAATGTCCCGCTTCATTCCGGGCCACCAAAACTGTGCCTTGAGGTCCTTATACATCTTAGTACCTCCAGGGTGGACGGTATAAGGTGTATGGTGGGCCTCCCTCAAAATCTGATCTCTAATCTCCTGATCCAAAGGCACACACACTCGGTCCCTGTACCGCAGTACTCCCGAGCTATCCACCGAAAAATCCCCTGTCTGATCCGCCTGAAGCTGCGTCCTGATCCTCATCAAGTGGGGGTCCTCACTCTGAGTGTCCCTGATCCTCTCCAACAGAGTGGGCTGCAAGACCATAGACATAAGTCTAGCAGAGACCCCAGGGGATACTACCTCCAGCTGTAATCGCCTCATCTGCTCGACCAACGGCGCCTGCTGCGAGATCAATAAGCTCAGACTCGTCCTCCTGCTCAAAGCATCCGCCACAACATTGGCCTTGCCGGGCTGATAAAGGATACTCAGATCATAATCCTTTAGCAGCTCCAACCACCGGCGTTGCCTCAAATTCAGCTCCTTTTGGGTGAACAGATACTTCAAGCTCTTGTGGTCATATAAATCTCGCAATGCTCACCATACAAGTAATGCCGCCACAGCTTCAGAGCAAACACCACCGCTGCCAACTCCAGATCATGAGTAGGGTAATTTTTCTCATAGTCCTTCAATTGCCGCGAAGCATAGGCAATCACCCTACCCTGCTGCATCAACACACACCCCAGACCACTATGTGAGGCATCACTGTAGATCACAAATCCTTCCCCCATAACTGGAAGGGCAAGGATTGGAGCGGTCATCAGTCTCTGCTTCAGCTCCTCAAAACAGCTCTGGCAAGTCTCGCTCCAAACAAACTTAACCCCTTTCCTGGTCAGACGAGTGAGGGGAGAGGAAAGCTTCGCAAAGCCTTCCACAAAACGCCGATAGTAGCCCGCCAAACCAAGAAAGCTCCGCACCTCAGTGATAGTCGTCGGCCTCGGCCAATCTCGAATAGCATCCACCTTGGCCGGATCCACCGCCACTCCAGCAGCTGAAACAACATGACCCAGAAAGGCGACCTCCCGGAGCCAAAACTCGCACTTTTTGAACTTAGCATACAGCTTCTTCTCTCGCAGAAGCTGTAGCACGGTCCTCAAGTGCTCCTCGTGCTCCAGATCACTGCGGGAGTAGATCAGAATATCATCGATGAACACCACCACAAAGCGGTCCAAAAACGGCTGAAATATCCTGTTCATCAAGTCCATGAATGCGGCAGGGGCATTTGTCAACCCAAAAGGCATCACAGTAAACTCATAATGCCCGTACCGCGATCTGAAAGCCGTCTTGGAGATGTCCTCGGCCCTCACCCTCAGCTGGTGGTAACCGGACTGCAGATCAATCTTCGAGAACACCGATGCTCCCTGTAACTGATCAAACAAATCATCAATCCGGGGGAGGGGATACTTGTTCCGGATGGTCACTTTGTTCAATTCCCTATAATCCACACACAATCGCAGTGACCCATCCTTCTTCTTAACAAACAACACAGGCGCTCCCCACGGAGAGACACTGGGTCTGATAAAGCCCCTATCCAAAAGATCCTGAAGCTGGGCTTTCAACTCCCTCAACTCAGCTGGCGCCATCCTATAGGGTGCCTTTGAGATTGGTGCAGTCCCAGGGACTACATCAATCACGAACTCAATCTCCCTCTCCGGCGGCATCGTCGTCAACTCAGGGGGAAATACATCTGGGAACTCGCGGACAATAGGGATATCCTCGAGTCCCAGTGCCGCCGTAGGCACCTCCACCACAGTGGCCAAAAAGGCAGTGCAACCCCTACTCATCATCCTCCTAGCTCTGGCCGAGGAAATGGTCGCTGCGAACAGCGTGCTCTGGCAGCCTCTGAAGATGAACTCCTCCTGTCCTGGCTCGCGAAGAGTCACCGTCCTCTCTCTGCAGTCGATAGTGGCGGAATACCGTGATAGCCAATCCATCCCCAACACCAAGTCAAAATCATGGAGCTGCTGCAAGACAAGCAAGTCTGCAGGCAAAATCCAAGGCCCCAACCTCACCGGGCAAGCCACACAACGCTCCTCGACATGCAAAATATGATCAGGAATCCGCACCTCTAATGCACAAGATAAGGACTCTACCTCTAGACCATGAAGTGATGCAAATGCTCGACTAATGAAGGAATGCGAAGCTCCAGTGTCAAATAAAGTACGAGCCCGAATACCAAAGAGTAGAATAATACCTGCCACCACCTGGTCTGCCGCTGAGGAATCTGCTAACTGGGCGGCATACACCCGCCCGCTCGGTGCTGGAGGTCGAGAATCTGTAGGATGAGAGGTGGACGGCCTGCTCGCTGGAGCATAAGGCCGCTGAGCTGATGGCCGCTGCTGCTGAGGGGGATATGGAGCCGACGCCGAAGAAGGTGCCGAAGAAGTAGCAAGGGGGCAAGTAGCTCGCACATGCCCTGGCTGTCCACAACGGAAGCATCGACCCCATCTCTGGTCACAAGTAATGGCGGCATGCTGACCTCCACAGAAAATACATCGGTCAGAAGATCGGGGCTGTCTCGGCTGCTGCTGCTGCTGCTGTCTCGAGGACTGCTGCTGAGATCTCTGCTGCCTCTGCTGTGATCTCTGCTGCTGTGCTGCTGCTGCTGATGCTGCTGCGGTCTCTGGGGTCCTCCAGGCCCTCTCCTCTCTGATCGCCCACGGCCATAAGACTGGGACTGCGGCGGCCGTGGCGGTCTCCATGAGCTGGCCTGTCCCCCGTCCTCCGGGGCTGGTCGCTTCCTGTCGGAACTCTGCGCGACCGCGGCCCTCCGTCTGGCCACCTCCTGATCACCTCTCTCCACCCACTGTGCGTGCTCTGCGGCTGCCTCTAGGGTCTGAAATCTCTGAGCATGCACAAGTGTATAAATCTCTGGACGAAGGCCTCCCTCGAACAACTCAACCTGGTGCGGACCGTCACGAGCGACGTAGGGCACACAGTTCAGCAACTCCCTGAACTCCTGAAAATAGGCATGGGCCGGTCGATCGCCCTGCTGCAGATTCTTCAAATCGTCCTCCAACTTCTTCTTTACACTGGTAGAAAAATAGGTGTCCAACACCATCCGTCTGAACTCCTCCCAAGGTAACTGCCGGGTGATCCGGAACTCCAGTGGCTCAACTCGCTGCCACCAAAAATCAGCATCTCCGTCCAAACAGTGCACCGCCATGTGCACTCGATACTTCGGGTCGATGAAGAAGTCCCGAAAAAGCTTCTCCATCGCAGAAAGCCAAATCCCAACAGCCCGGGGCTGATCATCCCGCCCCGAGAATCTAGGTGGTCCCCGCTTAACAAACCGGGAGAGTTTGTCAGCAAAATCCAGCTCCTCCTCCGCAGTCAAAGGCCGAATAGCTCCAGGAGCCCCACTACTCGAAGATGGCGCTGACGGCACAAAAGGTGCAACAAGAGGCACAGGGACCTCAGGAACAGCTGGGGGTGGTGCCTCCTTCTGAGCAAGCAGCTGCTCAATCCTCTGCTCCTGGCGGCGCTGACCCTCCGCCAACTGGGCCACCAAGGCCCTCAACTCAGTAAGCTCTGGTGGTGTAGGCTGCTCTGGCTCAACAGGGGGCGAAGGGACACCCCGGGTGGGAATCCGACGTCGAGGAGGCATCCTGCCACAAGAAACCAAACATCAGCAACTAAACTCCACACGACCCAATCTGGCGAAAGTCAAAAGACATCCCCCTATTTCTGTAACCTTATGTTGTCTGCAGCCAACATAATGGTTCAACAGAAATAGACTATGTCGATCGCTCTTCACTCACAGGAAGAGTTAACAGTAAAAATCACCGACTTTCGCAACAAGTCACGCCACTCACGCCCTATAATCCTAGGGTCTGTCCAAAAGCCTAGGGTTTCCTAAGTCCTGTTACGGCTTTTTGTTGTTGGCATATTTCGTGAGTCAAGTCAGTGAGTTGAGTCGGAGTCTTAAAGGGATCAAATTGTCAATCAGCAATCAAAGACTTAGAGAAGATTCAACAAGAGCTCAAGTTGACACTCAATGTCTTGTGTCTTGAAGATTGAAGATGAAGAATTGTGTATCAGTTACATCAATCTCAAGATGAAAGTATTCAAAAGGATCAGGTATGTTTAACTAAATAATTTTGGTGATCCGAATACTTTCTTATAGTGTAGAAACACTTGGATGAATTTTTAATTGCATAAAAATCAAAAACTGGACATGGGACATGTTCAGGATCCGGATCAGATGATCCAATCCGGATCCCGAAGGGTATTAGTTCATGTGCAAATCCAATCCGGATCCAAGCCTATTCTGATCCGGATCCCGAACATTGGATGTTGCTGAAATTCATGAACGATCCGGATCGGGCCTTGCGATCCGGATCCCGAACCCTTGGATTTCTGGAATCGTCAATCTTGTTACGACGATCCGGATCGCAGTAAATCCGATCCGGATCGCCGTCCTGAAAATTTCCAGATAAGGTATGTTTTTGATTCTTATATCTTTCCAAAGGTTTCTAAACTATAAATAGACATTTAGGGTTTCTCAAAAAAGGGGGAGCTACGGCCGATCAATTTCTAAAACACTTGAGAGCAACCCTAGAGGCTAGGTTTTTATCGTTCTTCTTGATAGCCTCTTTTAGGTCAATTCGACGGTTCTTTGAAGATCTATCTTTTGTCGAATTGATCTAATCTTTGCTTAGAGATTTCTTCTACGGTTCCTCAATGAGAATCTAAGCAAAGGATCACCATCGAAGTCAATATTCTTATCGACTGAGTTTGCGTCGTGGATTCGACGTGGCATCGTGGATTCGGTGTGCTAAAGGCGTTTCGTGGATTCGAAACGTGTGCTCGTGGATTCGAGTGGCGTTCGTGGATTCGAACGTGCGCAGTGGACGTGCAAACGGTGGAGCGCAAGGTCTGAAGAAATTGAAGGAGGGGTTAAATCCGTGGAGACGGTAATCACCTTGTTATTCTTCTTTTCTTAGGGATTGTTATTGCGTGGATATCCAACCGGTCAGCGCAAGGTCCGAAGAAGCTGAAGGAGGGGTTTGAGTCCGTGGAGTCGGTAATCACCTTGTTATTCTTCTATTCTTAGTGGATTGTTATTGCGTGTTGGTCCCGTGGTTTTTCTCCTGGATTGGAGTTTCCACGTATATCTCGGTGTGCTGTTTTTATTTCCGCATTGGTTTTTATTTTGCACTGAGATTGAGTTTTTAAGTATTACACCTATTCACCCCCCTCTAGTTGTTTGATAGTACCTATTTAGATCCTTGTGGATCCTAATAACTCAACAATTGGTATCAGAGCGGGTTTTAGGTTTATCTATCATAATGGGTGAAAGTGGTAATATTTTTAGACCTCCTCTTTTTGATGGGACCAATTATGCATATTGGAAAATCCGGATGAGAGCTTTTCTCATCTCTATTGATGAGCGGGTATGGCAAACCGTTGAATACGGTTGGGTGCATCCGGTTGAGGAAGTAGGAAATTCTACTACCCCAAAACCTCGCTCTAGATGGTCTAAAGAGGAAACCGAAAGATCTTCTTACAATGGGAAAGGTATGAACGCTTTATATAATTCTCTTTCCTCGACTGAGTTTACACGAATTTCCGCGTGTGAAACCGCGAAGGAAATTTGGGATATTCTCAAAATTACACATGAAGGTACTAATCTTGTAAAAATTCAAAAGCTCCAGATGCTTACAAGTCAATTTGACTCTATTCATATGGAAGAGCATGAATTGTTTACAGATTATTACACTAGGCTTCAAGATGTAATTAATACATGTGCTAATTTAGGAGAAAAGATCCCGGAGTCGAAAATTGTAAGAAAGATTCTTCGGACTCTTCCGGAACGGTTTAGGGCAAAGGTTACCGCCATTGAAACCGTTAGTCATCCGGATGAGATGAGTGTAGAGGAATTAGTAGGTGCTTTGCAAACTTATGAGATGACTTTTCCTACTAATCAAAATTCTTCCAAGTCTTCTTCTAAGCTTACAGGTATTGCATTCAAATCAACAAAGGAAGAAGATGACGAATCGAGTTCCGACGATGAAATCTCTTTAGCCGAGTTTGAAGAACAATTGGCGCGGATCACAAAGAAATTTCGTCGGAAGTTTTGGAAGAATCGAACCGATGGATTTTCATCCACGAAATCATCTAAAGGATCATCGGGTTCTAAATCCTCTAACCTCAAAAGCTTTGCAAAACCTTCTAAGGAAAAAGATGAATTCGAAGGGAAAATCCGTTGTTATAGATGCAAAGGCTACGGCCATATCTCAACGGATTGTCCTTCTCCGAAACCATATAAAAAGAAGGCTTTGCAAGCGAAAACTTGGGACGATTCTACTTTTAATGAATCGACCTCAAGTAAAGAGGAAAAAGTCGTTGCCTTTCATGCCTCTCAAATTCCCTCTTCTAATTTGTGCTTATCATCATTAGTCACTGACTCTATTCCTTTGATTTTGTATGAAACATCAACATCCGGAGGAGAGTCATCAAGTGAGGGGGAGTCGGACGAAGAAGAACTCGTTGAGGCATACCAACAACTTCTTGCGGAATCAAAGAAGATGGCCAAGCATATCAAGAAGTTGAGGAAGCAACGACTTGAGTTTCAAGACGAGAATCAAGCTTTAAAGATCAAACTTCATGATCTCGAGGAGGAACAAGGACGTTTATTAGATAACAATAAAATCCTCCAAGAAAAGCTAAACCAATCGGAGATGAATGCAAAATCATATATGGACAAGATTGGTTTTCTAGAAAAGCAGTTTGAGGAGATTCATGTCACCAACCAAGCCTTGACCAAGCAAGTTCATGAACTTAAATCCGACATACAAAGGTTTTCAACCGGTTCCAAGAAACTTAATTGTATGTCCGGATTAGGTCAAGCAAGCAAGGTTGGTTTGGGATTTAAAAAGGACCAAACTGCGCATGCTTCAAGTTCCACAATGAAATCGAAAGGAAGGACATGTCACCTTTGTGGACTTGAAGGACATTTGGTGAAGGTTTGCCCGAAAAAGAGAAAGAAAAATCTTTGGGCGACTTCATCTACGGAGCGGACTCAACGGAATCAAAAGACATATCAAGTCAAAGGAGTTCACTCAACCCACCAAAGGTCCGAGCCACAACATCAATCATTCAAGTGGATTATTGCGAGGCAAAGACCCAAGGTGGATCAACAGTCAAAGCTACCAACCCCCGGGCACAATGAATCAAGACAACCCAAGATCCGACGATTTTGGATTCGGAAAGGTGATATCTTTCCTTGTCTTAAGTTCTAATTAGCTTATGACTGTATGTAATGCTTTGATTGGTTTTCCCTTCATATTTTTCTTAATCTTTGCATTACATGGTTTTCAATGCTCTTGGTTTTATATTTTGTTTTTTTTTGAACAAAAGGGTTTTTAATGAACAAGTGCATTGAATAAAAAGGGGCTTCACGTGTAGAGTTATTTAGGATCCACAAGGATCTAAATAGGTACTATCAAACACCTAGAGGGGGGTGAATAGGTGTAATATTATAAAAACCAATCTCAGTGCAAAAATAAAAAATAATGCGGAAAATAAAAATCAACACACCGAGATTTACGTGGAAACTCCAATCCAGGAGAAAAACCACGGGACCAACACGCAATAACAATCCACTAAGAATTGAAGAATAACAAGGTGATTACCGACTCCACGGACTCGACCCCTCCTTCAACTTCTTCGGACCTTGCGCTGACCGGTTGGATGTTCACGCAATAACAATCCACTAAGAAACGAAGAATAACAAGGTGATTACCGTCTCCACGGATTCAACCCCTCCTTCAATTTCTTCGGACCTTGCGCTCCACCGTTTGCACGTCCACTGCACACGTTCGAATCCACGAACGCCACTCGAATCCACGAGCACACGTTTCGAATCCACGAAACGCCTTCAACACACCGAATCCACGGTGCCACGTCGAATCCACGACGCAAACTCAGCCGGTAAGAATATTGGCTTCGATGGTGATCCTTTGCTTAGATTATCAATGAAGATCCATGGGAAAAATCTCTAAGCAAAGATTAGATCAATTCGACAAAAGAAAGATCTTGGAAGAACCGTCGAATTGACCTAAAAGAGGCTATAAAGAAGAACGATAAAAACCTAGCCTCTAGGGTTGCTCTCAAGTGTTTTATAAATTGATCGGTATTGAACCCACGTTCTTGAGAAACCCTAAATGTCTATTTATAGCCCTTGGAAACATATTAGAGTCGGTTTAGGAAACTTTTCCCGAGAGGGCATTGTGTACCGGTACCAAATATCGTGTTCCGGTACGCAATGGTGCAAAACACAGATTTTTCTATTGTGTTCCGGTACGCGAGTCCGTGTTCCGGTACGCAATGCAATTTACAGAAAATTCTGTGTCGGGTTAGAGGAACTTCAAGTGTGGTTCCGGTACGCAATGTAAAAACTGATTTTTCCAAGATAAACTTTATCCAAAACAAACCCAGTACCGGAGTCCAAACTTAAAACAAGTTATAAGTTAAAACCAAGTTCCTAAAACCAAGTCTAAACCGGTTTTCATTAATTTTCTGTTTCCAATGATTATAAATGAACTTTAATCACCATGAGCTATATTTAATCATACCTGAGAGTTGACTTGGGCTCATGTTGAATCTTCAACGAGTCTTCGAAGGCTGATTTGACAAATTGATCCCTTTAAGACTCCGACTCAACTTACTGACTTGACTCACGAAATGTGCCAACACCAAAAAGCCGTAACAATCTCCCCCTTTGGCAATTTCGTGACAAAACCCAAAAATACATAAAAACTCTCAAGTCACTCATCTTAAACCAAAAGATCGAAATTCAATGTCATCACCAGAACATTGATTTTCTTTGCGTGAAAGATCCAATAAATACAAAATACATTTGAACCAAACAGTCCTAGAACAAACTCTATGACTTAGGACTTGGAGTCTTAAAGTGATGTAATTCCTGCAAAAACAAAACTCCAAACACAATCAAATGTTAGTCGTTAGAAATTAAAATCCTACATTTGATCCGTCTTCCTTTTGGTTCTTTTGTTTTTCGGCTCTTTCAATGTCTCCCCCTATTTTGAGCATCTCCAACATGTTCTCCATGTTCTCCCCCTTTGTGATCGTGTTCTCCCCCTACGATCATTTCCGTTCTCCCCCTTTTTGTCACAAATTGTCAAACAGTTAATAGAAACAAAAAGAGAACATACTAGAAGGATAAGTTCTTAGTTACATGCCCGTTAGAGTTCTTGTTCAACACAAAGTGAAAAGAAACTAAAAAGCAAAAACAAGAAGGTAAAGAGATCACTCATCCTGATCTGAATCTTCATCGTCCTCATGTGATGTAGGTCCGTGAGATGTACTCGGTGCAGTTGCTCCAGTGACCACATCATCATGTTTGCATCCAAGAATATCGAAGATTTTCTTTAAGCTATCCTCAAGTTTCTTGAAGCCTCGCTCCATCCTTTGCTCCATCCTTTTCTTTAGTGAACGAACATCCCGATGCAGGGTTTGAAGAGTTACAACCTCATCTGGTTCAGGAGATTCTTGACGAGGTGAGAATACGCGTAATCAAGATCGGATACGGTAGAAGGTCACGTTGTCTAGATCCTTCAATGACATGCACCATCTGCTGCCAAATGAGAAATGGAATGTTGGTGTTAATTCCATTTGCACTTTCCGGGTGACCAAGGAGAAAGAGAAGTAACAATCGATCCCATCGAATCCTTTTGGTCCCCAGTGTGGGCAATAGGTTGTAGCATACGATTAAGGACAAAATATGATACTCTGGTTTTAGGTCCTTTGATTCAACATATGATCTGTTCGTGTGCGTCCCTGTCTTGCAAATAGAGTCCACAACCATATCCCAATGGGTATCATGTAGGAAGTTTCCATCAGTATAATAAAGACCAGTAGTGTCAACAGCTAATCCAAGGTTTGCACCAATTACTGCTGGAGTAATGTCAAACTTGACGCCTCTAACTGTTGTTTCAAAGACGAAGGCCCCGGTGTCATGGTCTTTTTGAAGTATGTTACCTTGCATGTAGAATTCCCTGATGATCTCCACACAAAAACCCATCTTAGGTTGAACGCTGCCAAGTGGCCGAATATGGCTTCGTTCCAAAATCCTTGCAAAGTCTGGCACCTCACGACATAGCTCATTAAAGTTCACGTGTCGCTCTCCAATGCATGTGCGGTTTGCAAATCTAGCACGGCGTTTTGCACTCACATGCAGTTCACTTTCATCAACATTAGATCTCCGTTGAGAGCGGTCGCGTATTACCGGTCCACCGGTACTTCTACGCGGAGGAGAATCCGCACCCTTCTTTTTCCGTGGAGCCATAGGTGCTTTTCCCTTTCCTTGAACTGTTTCTTCTTCATATTCTGAGGAATTTTCAGAATCTGAGCTAGTTGAATCCTCGTTGCGTGATCGTTTGGTAGCCTTCTTCTTTCCAGAACCACGACCACGTCCACTTCCAGTGGCCATTAAGATCACTAGTGCAAGAAGCCATGAACATGCCATTTCCTACAAAGAACACAATGCACTATGATTTGATCTTATAGAAAGGCTTAAACATGTCTAAGAAACATTCTAAACATGTCACAAGTGATGATTCATCATTCAAAATTCATTTACATCAAAAAGCCCTAATTCTCAATTTTTTCTATGTTAAGAACACATGAAAATGTTAGATTCAAGCAAATAAGCATGGAAACATGAATCTAATCGCATAGAGAACAACCATTTATGTTCTAAACATGAATTAAGAGTGATTTAAGCAAGAGATTTCATTTGGAGTAAGGATCAACTCAAAAAAAACCAAAATAAAACATCAAAACCTAAAAACTAGGGTTTTGAAGTTAGAGAAACCAAGATCTAAGTAGAAACTTACAAATGAGTGCAACAAATCACTTGATCTTGAAGAAAAACCCCTTAGAGATGTTTTAGAGAGAGAGAGGGAGGGTTTTGAAGTGGGAGAGATGAAATAAAAACATTGTTGTTTCGGAATATAAAGAATTCCAGTCCGCGTACCGGTACAAGGAGTCGCGTACCGGTACGTAGTGTAAAAAACCGAAAAACCTTCGTTCGGGTTCCGGATTGTAAAACAGGGGGTAATCCGGATCCGCAATGTAGTTCCGGTACTAAAAGAGTAGTACCGGTACGCCAGTGAAAAACCAGAAAAATTCACATTCGGGATCCGGATTGGATTTTCTAATCCGGATTGGATTTTCAGGTACTAAAAAGCAGGTACCGGAACAACAGAGCCAAAAAGCAAAAATTTCTTGAAACAAATCCAAATTTTGAAATCTTTTCAAATACCGATTTGTATTCCATCAAGAAAACCATTTAAGTGCTTTGAAGAACAAAGAATTTGCATAGATGTCATTCAATCCAAATTTCTTTCATTAGAATAATTTAGAAAAATAATAATCAGAAAGAGTATGTAAGCACTTTAGCGTATCAACTTTAAACAAAAGTCATCGTTTCATGCAACAAGAAATAGATTATACCAAATCTATCACAAATACTCAAAAATGAAACGAAAATTGATGGAAATTAAAACTCTTAAAGTTGAACACTTTCAATTACATCTAACCTGATCTTATGAGTAATGCCTTTATCAAATCATCAATTTTGGTAAAGAAAATGAAGTACAAAGATCAATAGATGTTTGAAATCCCCGATAAGTTAGATAATATATCTAGACAATCTGTTGAAGGAGTGGCTCTTCGAGCATCTTTTAACAAAAATCCCACCTTATACCAACCATGAAATATGACTGAGTCAAATATTTCATTATGCATTTCATCAACATTTTTGAAACAAAAATTTGCTTTGCATTCATGGAGTATCTTTTTCTTTTTCTTTTCCTCCATGTGGTGGTAGTTTTCACACTCCTCATTGGGATGTAACTCTTTCCACATCTTTTGAGCATATTTACATTTCATTGACTCCCCCTCAATTGGCTATCAATTATTTAATATATAAGGTATTCAACCAAAGATTGATCTCGCAATTCATACTCGACTAAGCAATCAAATATGATAATGACTATACCAAGAGATCATTGAGAGAGAAATTGACTTTGATCACTTAAAAGATGAATTAATTAACATAAATGATCATTGCAACATTGAAATATTATGATATCAAAAGCATAATAAATTTCTAAATGCGTGAAAGGATGCAATTAAAGTCAATTTAGCCAATGCTCAATTAAACAACTCCTTTAAATGAAGTGTCTTCAAGATTATGAATATGGAGTCAAGTTGATAATCCAAGTAAAATTAATTTGGAGTGAATGAACGTGAAGCCCCTTTTTATTCAATGCACTTGTTCGTTAGAAACCCTTTTGTTCAAGAACAAAGTATAAAAACAAAGAGCATCGAAAAACATGTAATGCAGAGATTAAGAAAAATATGAAGGGAAAACCAATCAAAGCATTACACACAGTCATAAGCTATTTAGAACTTAAGACAAGGAAAGATATCACCTTTCCGAATCCAAAATCGCTGGATTTTGGGTTGTCTTGATTCGTTGTGCCCGGGGGTTGGTAGCTTTGACTGTTGGTCCACCTTAGGTCTTTGCCGTGCAGTGATCCACTTGAAAGATTGATGTTGCGGCTCGGACCTTTGGTGGGTTGAGTGAACTCCTTTGACTTGATATGTCTTTTGAATCCGTTGAGTTCGCTCTGTAGATGAAGTTGCCGAAGAATTCTTCTTTCTCTTTTTCGGGCAATTCTTCACCAAATGTCCTTCAAGTCCACAAAGGTGACATGTCCTTCCTTTCGATTTTATTGTGGAACTTGAAGCATGTGCAGTTTGGTCCTTTTTAAATCCCAAACCAACCTTGCTTGCTTGACCTAATCCGGACATACAATTAAGTTTCTTGGAACCGGTTGAAAGCCTTTGTATGTCGGATTTAAGTTGATGAACTTGCTTGGTCAAAGCTTGGTTGGTGACATGAATTTCTTCAAACTGCTTTTCAAGAAAACCAACCTTGTCCATATATGATTTAGCGTTTGTCTCCGATTGGTTTAGCTTTTCTTGGAGGATTCTATTGTTGTCTAAAACCCGTCCATGTTCCTCCTCGAGATCATGAAGTTTGATCTTTAAAGCTTGATTCTCGTCTTGAACTTCTTGTCGTTGCTTCCTCAACTTCTTGTTAAGTTTGGCCACCTTCTTTGATTCCGCAAGAAGTTGTTGGTATGCCTCAATGAGTTCTTCTTCGTCCGACTCCCCCTCACTTGATGACTCTCCTCCGGATGTTGATGTTTCATGCAAAATCAAAGGAATAGAGTCAGTGACTAAAGATGATAAGCACAATTTAGAAGAGGGAATTTGAGAGGCATGAGAAGCAACAATTTTTTCTTTTTCCTCTTCACTTGAGGTCGATTCATCGTAACTAGAATCGTCCCAAGTATTTGCTTGCAAAGCCTTCTTTTTGTATGATTTCTTAGAAGGACAATCCGTTGAAATATGGCCGTAGCCTCTACATCGATAGCATCGGATTTCCCCTTCGAAATCATCGTTTTCTTTTTCTTTAGAAGGTTTTGCAACGCCTTTGAGTTTAGAGGATTTAGAACCCGATGATCCTTTAGATGGTTTCGTGGATGAAGATCCATCGGTTCGATTCTTCCAAAATTTCCGACGAAATTTCTTTGTGATCCGCGCCAGTTGTTCTTCAAAATCGGCAAAAGAGATTTCATCGTCGGAACTCGATTCGTCATCTTCTTCCTTTGTTGATTTGAATGCAATACCTGTAAGCTTAGAAGAAGACTTGGAAGAATTTTGATTAGTAGGAAAAGTCATCTCATAAGTTTGCAAAGCACCTACTAATTCCTCTACACTCATCTCATCCGGATGACTAACGGTTTCAATGGCGGTAACCTTTGCCCTAAACCGTTCCGGAAGAGTCCGAAGAATCTTTCTTACAATTTTCGACTCCGGGATCTTTTCTCCCAAATTAGCACATGTATTAATTACATCTTGAAGTCTAGTGTAATAATCTGTAAACAATTCATGCTCTTCCATATGAATAGAGTCAAATTGACTTGTAAGCATCTGGAGCTTTTGAATTTTTACAAGATTAGTACCCTCATGTGTAATTTTGAGAATATCCCAAATTTCCTTCGCGGTTTCACACGCGGAAATTCTCGAAAATTCAGTCGAGGAAAGAGAATTAAAAAGAGCGTTCATACCTTTCCCATTGTAAGAAGATCTTTCGATTTCCTCTTTAGACCATCTAGAGCGAGGTTTTGGGGTAGTAGAATTTCCTACTTCCTCAACAGGATGCACCCAACCGTATTCAACGGTTTGCCATACCCGCTCATCAATAGAGATGAGAAAAGCTCTCATCCGCATTTTCCAATATGCATAATTGGTCCCATCAAAAAGAGGAGGTCTAAAAATATTACCACTTTCACCCATTATGATAGATAAACCTAAAACCCGCTCTGATACCAATTGTAGAGTTATTTAGGATCCACAAGGATCTAAATAGGTACTATCAAACACCTAGAGGGGGGTGAATAGGTGTAATATTATAAAAACCAATCTCAGTGCAAAAATAAAAAATAATGCGGAAAATAAAAATCAACACACCGAGATTTACGTGGAAACTCCAATCCAGGAGAAAAACCACGGGACCAACACGCAATAACAATCCACTAAGAATTGAAGAATAACAAGGTGATTACCGACTCCACGGACTCGACCCCTCCTTCAACTTCTTCGGACCTTGCGCTGACCGGTTGGATGTCCACGCAATAACAATCCACTAAGAAACGAAGAATAACAAGGTGATTACCGTCTCCACGGATTCAACCCCTCCTTCAATTTCTTCGGACCTTGCGCTCCACCGTTTGCACGTCCACTGCACACGTTCGAATCCACGAACGCCACTCGAATCCACGAGCACACGTTTCGAATCCACGAAACGCCTTCAACACACCGAATCCACGGTGCCACGTCGAATCCACGACGCAAACTCAGCCGGTAAGAATATTGGCTTCGATGGTGATCCTTTGCTTAGATTATCAATGAAGATCCATGGGAAAAATCTCTAAGCAAAGATTAGATCAATTCGACAAAAGATAGATCTTGGAAGAACCGTCGAATTGACCTAAAAGAGGCTATAAAGAAGAACGATAAAAACCTAGCCTCTAGGGTTGCTCTCAAGTGTTTTATAAATTGATCGGTATTGAACCCACGTTCTTGAGAAACCCTAAATGTCTATTTATAGCCCTTGGAAACATATTAGAGTCGGTTTAGGAAACTTTTCCCGAGAGGGCATTGTGTACCGGTACCAAATATCGTGTTCCGGTACGCAATGGTGCAAAACACAGATTTTTCTATTGTGTTCCGGTACGCGAGTCCGTGTTCCGGTACGCAATGCAATTTACAGAAAATTCTGTGTCGGGTTAGAGGAACTTCAAGTGTGGTTCCGGTACGCAATGTAAAAACTGATTTTTCCAAGATAAACTTTATCCAAAACAAACCCAGTACCGGAGTCCAAACTTAAAACAAGTTATAAGTTAAAACCAAGTTCCTAAAACCAAGTCTAAACCGGTTTTCATTAATTTTCTGTTTCCAATGATTATAAATGAACTTTAATCACCATGAGCTATATTTAATCATACCTGAGAGTTGACTTGGGCTCATGTTGAATCTTCAACGAGTCTTCGAAGGCTGATTTGACAAATTGATCCCTTTAAGACTCCGACTCAACTTACTGACTTGACTCACGAAATGTGCCAACACCAAAAAGCCGTAACATCACGTTCATTCACTCCAAATTAAGTTTTCTTGGATTATCAACTTGACTTCTTATTCATAATCTTGAAGACACTTCATTTAGAGGAGTTGTTTGAGCATTGGTTAAATTGACTTTAATTGCATCCTTTCACGCATTTAGAAATTTATTATGCTTTTGATATCATAATATTTCAATGTTGCAATGATCATTTATGTTAATTAATTCATCTTTTAAGTGATCAAAGTCAATTTCTCTCTCAATGATCTCTTGGTATAGTCATTATCATATTTGATTGCTTAGTCGAGTATGAATGCGAGATCAATTTTTGGTTGAATACCTTATATATTAAATAATTGATAGCCAATTGAGGGGGAGTCAAAGAAATGTAAAATGCTCAAAAGATGTGGAAAGAGTTACATCCCAATGAGGAGTGTGAAAACTACCACCACATGGAGGAAAAGAAAGAAAGAAAAAGATACTCCATGAATGCAAAGCAAATTTTTGTTTTAAAAATGTTGACGAAATGCATATTGAAATACTTGACTCAGTCATATTTCATGGTTGGTATAAGGTGGGATTTTTGATATAAGATGCTCGAAGAGCCACTCCTTCAACAGATTGTCTAGATATATTATCTAACTTATCGGGGATTTCAAACATCTATTGATCTTTGTAATTCATTTTCTTTACCAAAATTGATGATTTGATAAAGGCATTACGCATAAGATCAAGATAGATGTAATTGAAATTGTTCAACTTTAAGAGTTTTAATTTTCATAAATCTTCGTTTCATTTTTGAGTATTTTTGATAGATTTGGTATAATCTATTTCTTGTTGCATGAAACGATGACTTTTTGTTTAAAGTTGATGCGCTAAAGTGCTTACATACTCTTTCTGGTTTTTATTTTTCTAAATTATTCTAATGAAAGAAAATTGGATTGAATGACATCTTTAAAGCACTTATTTTGTTTTCTTGATGGAATACAAATCGGTAATTCAAAGATTTCAAAATCTGGATTTGTTTCAAGAAACTATTTGATGTTTGTTCTTGAGTACCGGTACGCAATCTGTGTTTTTGTTATATACCGGAACTGAGCTTTTATCTCTCTTTCTCTATGAACTAATGTTGTTAGTGATTTCCTTTTGTCTAGTATGTTCACTGTTTGACAATTTGTGACAAAAAGGGGGAGAAGAGAAATGACGAAATGACGGATCATCAAGAGAGGACAAACGAAAATGGAAAAATGGGGGAGAACGGAAAATGATGATCGTATCAAAAAAATGGAGAACATGGAAAACATGTTAGAGATGCTCAAGATAGGGGGAGACAAAGAAAAAATTGAAAGAGCCGAAAAACAAAAGAACCAAAAGGAAGACGGATCAAATGTAGGATTTTAATTTCTAACGACTAACGTTTGATTTTGTTTGGAGTTTTGTTTTGCAGGAATTATATCACTTTAAGACTCCAAGTCCTAAGTCATAGAGTATGTTCTAGGACTGTTTTGGTTCAAATGTAATTTTGTATTTATTGGATCTTTCACGCAAAGAAAATCAATGTTTTGGTGATGACATTGAATTTCGATTTTTTGGTTTAAGATGAGTGACTTGAGCGTTTTTATGTATTTTGGGTTTTGTCACGAAATTGCCAAAGGGGGAGATTGTTACGGCTTTTTTTTGTTGGCATATTTCGTGAGTCAAGTCAGTGAGTTGAGTCGGAGTCTTAAAGGGATCAAATTGTCAATCAGCAATCAAAGACTTAGAGAAGATTCAACAAGAGCTCAAGTTGACACTCAATGTCTTGAGTCTTGAAGATTGAAGATGAAGAATTGTGGATCAGTTACATCAATCTCAAGAAGAAAGTATTCAAAAGGATCAGGTATGTTTAACTAAATAATTTTGGTGATCCGAATACTTTCTTATAGTGTAGAAACACTTGGATGAATTTTTAATTGCATAAAAATCAAAAACTGGACATGGGACATGTTCAGGATCCGGATCAGATGATCCAATCCGGATCCCGAAGGGTATTAGTTCATGTGCAAATCCAATCCGGATCCAAGCCTATTCTGATCCGGATCCCGAACATTGGATGTTGCTGAAATTCATGAACGATCCGGATCGGGCCTTGCGATCCGGATCCCGAACCCTTGGATTTCTGGAATCGTCAATCTTGTTACGACGATCCGGATCGCAGTAATCCCGATCCGGATCGCCGTCCTGAAAATTTCCAGATAAGGTATGTTTTTGATTCTTATCTCTTTCCAAAGGTTTCTAAACTATAAATAGACATTTAGGGTTTCTCAAAAAAGGGGGAGCTACGGCCGATCAATTTCTAAAACACTTGAGAGCAACCCTAGAGGCTAGGTTTTTATCGTTCTTCTTGATAGCCTCTTTTAGGTCAATTCGACGGTTCTTTGAAGATCTATCTTTTGTCGAATTGATCTAATCTTTGCTTAGAGATTTCTTCTACGGTTCCTCAATGAGAATCTAAGCAAAGGATCACCATCGAAGCCAATATTCTTACCGGCTGAGTTTGCGTCGTGGATTCGACGTGGCATCGTGGATTCGGTGTGCTAAAGGCGTTTCGTGGATTCGAAACGTGTGCTCGTGGATTCGAGTGGCGTTCGTGGATTCGAACGTGCGCAGTGGACGTGCAAACGGTGGAGCGCAAGGTCTGAAGAAATTGAAGGAGGGGTTAAATCCGTGGAGACGGTAATCACCTTGTTATTCTTCTTTTCTTAGGGATTGTTATTGCGTGGATATCCAACCGGTCAGCGCAAGGTCCGAAGAAGCTGAAGGAGGGGTTTGAGTCCGTGGAGTCGGTAATCACCTTGTTATTCTTCTATTCTTAGTGGATTGTTATTGCGTGTTGGTCCCGTGGTTTTTCTCCTGGATTGGAGTTTCCACGTATATCTCGGTGTGCTGTTTTTATTTCCGCATTGGTTTTTATTTTGCACTGAGATTGAGTTTTTAAGTATTACACCTATTCACCCCCCCCTCTAGTTGTTTGATAGTACCTATTTAGATCCTTGTGGATCCTAATAACTCAACAAGTCCCAACTGACCTATCCCTAAGCTCTGATACCAACTTAATCTGTCACGCCCCGGGTGTAAACCAGAACCCGGGCCCGTCTACAGATCCGCCGTGCATGCGGTATTTCCCACATACACGAAGCGTCGGTAACCTGCTCAGATAAGAAACAATAATAAAAGAGCATAATAATCAGAGCTGAAATAAAACTACTGTATCTCAGACAGATGCTGGAAGTAAAAGGTACAACGGTAAAATAAAATACAGATGTCTCTCCCAGCTCACTACTAAAATACAAACAGCTGGCAGAAGCCAGTCCCCAAAAAGAAATACAAGAACACTGTCTGAGAAGTCCTGGTACCCAAAAATCTCCAGCTATGACCCTCGGTGGCTCTCTATCTAGTCCGCAATTCGCTTACCTCGATCAGTTGCTGACGGCCCAGCAACTCCCACTGAGGACTCTGCAAAACAAGGGGAAAGAAAGAAACAAGAAAAACAATGGGGGTCAGTACTACTATAACAGTAGCCTCCCCTAGTGGGTAAAGCCTCAGCTCAGATATTCCCACCAGGTGATCAGAGGCGAAAAAGGGAAAGGAAAAAAAAGGAGATGCAGATAAATAAAGCAACTGATAAAGTGCTATCCCTAATATGCCTCTATATGACCAACCAATAAGGATGGAGAAAGTGATGCATCAGAATCAAGAAGCCTGTCATAATGACCCAATCTGACAGCCAGTGAACACTGGCACTGCCTGCTCTGCTGTCGAACTCAAGAAACCAGCATGGTGCCCGGCGCTCTGCACCGTGGAAAGCCTACTCCGGAGTGGCACTCGAGGGGAGCGACCCACACGAGTAAAGTATCACTGTATCAAGTATCACTGTATCAAGTATCACTGTAACCACTGTCTCATACTAGCAGGACTGGATCGAGACTCACGGAAGTGGGAAAAACCCTCCACTAAAGATAGCCCGATCCCCAAAACACCCAATCTGATGCAATAGTAACAACCCGGTCAACCACCCAAGATCCGTGGTCGCCGCAATACCCTGTCAAAAGCCCAACCTGTCCCTAAATCCCCAAACCTGACTACACTGTCCAACACACGCTCGAACCTGAGTGACTAAGCCGCAAGTGTCAACAATAGGAGAAAAAAAGAGTAAATGCATGGTTTCTCCTAAGTCAAGTCCCAAAATAGTGTAGCAGTAAAAGATGACATAATCATGTGACCAATTTAATCATGCATGTTCCAATATTTTGTCCAATTTCCAAGTATAAACAGTTTGGAGTAACATAAGCTAGGGTGACCGTCTCACATGAACAAACATCAGTTTTGCAGTCCTCTAATTCTATTTTGTCTCCAAGCATACAGTCCAGAATCAATAAACGATTAAATCAAGTGAGTATTCTAGCAATAATTTATCAGGGATCCAACAACCAATAATTAATTCCTAGAGCATGCAAGTCTACCAATCAACACGTTTAGCATTGTCTAATCGAGGGTACTCTGATATTCCTAGTGGGCATAACAAAGGAGAGGAGTACAGCAACCACCCACCTGAAGTGCAACTGTCCAAGCCCGCACAGCTAGAAAATACCAAAACTCCAATTCCTTGCTTCCACAATTTCAGCACACCCGAAAAAACCCTGGTACAGCACAAAGCTCACTAATTACACTTAGGCTCCCAATTATAGCACTAATTATCACATACAACCCCGAATTCTGAACTGTTAAATTATCACCTGCAGAAATTGCCCAGAAAATTCCAATAAAAATATCACGGCGATCCTTGCGTCGATAGCTTCGAAACGGTACCTTGCACGCCCAAATCCGAGTTCTGTACATCAAGATAAAAATTCGGCAAGGGGGCACACTCATACTAAAATCTGTATTAAGGACAGATTACTGTTCACTGAGAAAACAGTAATTCTCACCTCGAAATAAAATTCACAAAAATCCAATAAAAATACGAGCGCGTTCCTTGCGATCCGTAGATGAAAAAGTTGTATAAGCTCGTTTCCGTCTGACGCTCGTGCGCAAAGATATGGCCGAAATACTCCGCTGCTGTCAAGTAAATCCACACAGAAAATGGGGGTCACTGTTTGCCTCGGGATCCGTGCCAAAACCTCGAAACGGGAAAGCGCGACCAAAACGAAAGATGAAGTCCTACCTCTTAGGAGTCCACTGGTGCAAGAATCACAGGAAAATGATGTCGGGGTAGCCCAGGGGAGCAAAAATACTATCGCTGCGCCGAAGAAGAATACTAGAAAGCAACGTCGCGCCGCGCCGTAAAATGGGGAACCTCGGGATTCGTGCCTCCTAAAATCTTGAAACTTGGCAGGGAGATCGAGGACTTAGAGGTGAAAAACTTTGCTTAAGGGTGCTCGGGCTGAAGGTGAAAGGGTTGGGAGAAAAGAAGGGAAGAGTGGAGCTCGGGTTGGGTGGTTTATATAGGCTGAGAAAACAATTGCAATAATACCAACCATGTCCCCACTTTCGGGCGCCCGAAATGTTTCGGGCTGCTACAGTAACGGGCCGGCCCGTTACTGTTCACGCCCGAAAGCCTCTGGGCCGGCCACGTAGCCCAGCCCAACAGGCCACAGGACCCCGCTGCACCCGGCGCACCTGCGCCAGCCAACGGTGGCGCGCCACGTGGCCCCGGCAGGCCGTGCACCGCGCACGCCGCGGCGTGCACCGCGCACGTCGCCGGCTGACCCGGGCGTACGGTCACCTGCCCCGCCGTACGGCCACCTGCCCCGGTCAAACCACTCCACCGCTTGCGTGGACCGGGAGCACAACACCGGACCAACCAACATACGCCACGTGTCCACCCGGTCCACCGTGCACCCGGGCCCAAATTCAGTGGACCGCGCCTGCTGCACCGGCCAACCGGAAAGCGCCACGTGGCCCGCCCCCGGTGCACGACCTCCGCGGTGGACCGCGCGCCTGCCCGCGCCCTGCCCGCGCCGCGTGCCGCCGCCTTCCGCCTGCCCGAGGCCGCGCCGCCGCCCGCCGGCGCTGCCCGCCGCCGCCGGCCGCCGCCGGCGATCGCCGGCGACACTGTTCCGGCGTGAACAGTACCCGCAAGCTCAAAATCAACAAGTAAACAGCCCCTCTTGACCGTTTTCGCGCGCTGATTCCAAAAACGAGGTCCGTTTTGCCAAATTCCGCCTCCAAAATTTGCCGGAGGCTCCCGCAAGCGCCAAAAATTGCCAAAACTTCCGGGAGTCCGCTTTTGGACATCCGGACTCAGAATTGGGCAAACAAAAAGCCATTCTCAAGCATTTTTCCGCGCTGAATCCAAATCCATCCTCCGTTTGGCCTAAATCATTTTCTAAAATTCGGCAAAAGCAGCCGAAGGCCAAAACAGCTAACCAAAGCTCGCAGGGTCCATCTGTGGCATCCCTTTGATGCACTATGGGCCAGATACACCATCAACAGGTGTTTAAAAAGTGGATTCACGGGAAAAAGCAGCATGGGGGTTCAGGGTACTACACGGGGCGTGACAGATTAGATGGTATCAGAGCAATAGGAATAAGAAGTCTAGGTTTGGCTAGGAACGAACCCTAGGATGACTCGTGTCACGTGAGAGCGCTGGGTTTTGGTACAGTAAGTTTTGGAACTTAGGTGTATTTCGTGATTCGCGTTTGGGGATCGTTGTTAGTGCAAGGGTTAGCCGCGGTCATGGTTTCGACCGTGGGCTTGATGTTTCAGTAGAGCCAGAGGGCTCAGATCAGTTGCAGTGTATGTGGTAAAAAGATTGACCACGATTCTTGTAGTAAATATTGGAATATGATACCAGTTCTTCGTCAATAGTCAGAGTGTTATTCCTGACCCCGTGATGGTAGTGACCTTTGGTTGAGGTCATGTTATTGGCATAGAGACTGTGAAGGGAGGTATGTGATGTACCTTCAGATGAGGGTTGTGTCCCCAACTAGTTGTTGGTGACAGATCTATGGTATTTCGCCTTTCTTTTGGTAAGCACGTTGGGCGGCCGACAACGTACTTTCGAAAGAACTGAGAAATACTCTGCCCTGTGATGGGGTATATTGGATTGGGTCTAAAATAGCAGCCTGGGAGTTGTTGAAACCTTGAGACTAGAGGTAACTATCTTGAACCTATTAGAGACTTATCAGAGTTTTAGTTGAATTAAGTTTCGGGGACGAAACTTCTTGTAAGGTGGGAGTGATGTAGTAACCATAATTTTTAAAATCCAAATTTAAGTTTAAAATAATTTTCAGAATTATTTAAATAGCAAAAATGGGCAATTAGTGGGTCGATAGTGGCCCAGAAGTGTCGACTTTTGATCGGGGTCTGATCTGGAAAATCCGAGATCACCATTGCGATCGTCTCGTCGAAACATGAAAATTTCATATTCACTTGTCGACGATCTGACGGTCAGATCTTCCAGAAATCAGCGACGAAAAAGCGGGCCCCACAGCTTAAGTGAATAGTAAACCCTCAATTTTTATTCCCTCGCGAGCACTAGATGGCCAAACTACTATCTCAGATTTTAATATAGGGGTATTAGTAATGGATCCTAGCTAATTTCGACGTTCTGAACGCAATGGCACTGACAGATTTCGCGTTTGGCGATCCGGGTACATCGAAGTGCGTGCAACGCACTATAATTGGTCGAACTTTATGGAACGACTTTTATCCGAGCGTCAAACAAACCAAACGATCACGCTACCTGATAGGTCTCGACGAGCTAGACATCGTGGCGAAGTCTGTTTCGCAAAACGACGATCGGATTGCCTCGAAATGCGTGAAAAATGCCCTAAAATGGACTAAATTGTAAGGAACCCTAATATTTTATGTGCCTTATTATATGGGACTAAATCTATAGGGTCCTAGGTGCAATTGTAACCTACTGTAGAGGCCTCGGATGCTAAGGGTGAAGGTGTGAAACTGGGTTAGAGCTAGGAATATTGCATTAATTGTGGTGGTCTTTTGGTCTACCTCTGGCCAGAGTCCGAGGGGGTGTGTGGGGTGAATCCGAAGCACCAGACTCCTCGGAGCCTTCCACATCAAACCCAGAGTGAAGGGCGGCGGCCATGTTCAACCCGTGAATGACCTCATTCTTGGCCGCCGGCGCTCCGGCCATCTCCGGCGACCGGGAGTGGGTCGGGAAGCTTCGTACGGGTCTAAGGAGCCTACCCTGCAAGTTTGAGGGACTCCCATGGGCTCGGTTGAAATCCGCCATTAAAGGCATTAAGCTCGAATTGGAGCTTCATGCCCCGGCCGGCGCCGCCTCTTCCTGTCGACCAAGCATGGGTCTGGAAAGCATCAGGGAGGTGAGGTGCACCTGCTGGTGCATCTGGATGAAGCCCAGAACCCTCAGGTTGTTCATCACGAATTTCAAGGTGGTGGGGGTCTTCTTCCTCCTCGGACCCGAGCCAACGTGGGGGTTGTGGTTGCTCCAAGATGATGAGAACAGCACCTGGGACCTAGTGGAGTGTTTTGATCTAAGTGGTAGGCCCCCAGGTGCTGTGAATGCTGAGAACTAGGTTTTGGGAATAGCTTGTGTGCATGTGTGTGATAAGGTGCATGTTAGGTGTTTGATTAAATGCCACTGAGAAGAAAGAGTTGGAATTTGACAAAACTTTGTATATAAAACTTGCTCCAAATTGTCCCCTGAGCTCTGTGCTCACTTCAATTCAAATAGAAATTGAGTGGATAAAAATTTGGTGCATTGTGAACTAGGGTGTAAGCTTGACCTTGGTTCTGCTTGAACCAGCACCCCTGGGCCTCAACCAGGGTGAGCACTGAGGTCCTGGCAGTGCCCAGACCAACTTTGATATACAAAGTTTGCTGGTTTGAAGTTTAAATTAAAAGTTATAGTAAAATCAACATAAAACAATAATGTTGGGACAAAACCTTATTTTAAAGTATTTGCGAAGCCACGGCAGTGTGCCCTAGGCTAATTTGGGGTCACTGGACGCGATGCTCGCGTTAGAATCACTGTTTGAAGTCCCGAAGAAACAAAATGGCTTTTAGGCTATGTTAGTGCATATGTTGTGGGCCAAAATTTGCCTCGGGACCCGTGCTGCCACAAATGAGTGAGCACGGTGTCCAGCAAGACATAAGTAACCTGCTGGAAGTGACGGAATGTTAAAATGAATCTCCAGTTGAAAGAACGAGCGAAAACAGTGCCCAAACTGGCACTAAAAGTGAAAATTTAAAAGCCCTAGGGGTCTAGATGCAAAAGTCACATCATATACTGGTTAGTAAACTGATTTGTTGGTTCCTAAGCTTTTCGTTAGGAAGCCAACGGCTCCCGTTGAGCGGAAATCTGATAACGGTTCGAAAATCGGCAAAATCATCGATTTTTCGGTATCTGGGTGACAATCGCGCAATTTGAGGAATTTCGGCGGTTTCACCAGGTCGACTGTTGAGTCCCAGTAGAATCTGGTTGAGCCAGCGACCAGTTAGACAGCCCGAGTCTCCCGGAAATCCAAAAGGGAATTCCCGGGAGGGGCAATTTGGTAATTTTACCAAAGATGAAATATAAGATTAACCTGGTCCCAGTGTTGTCACCAGACACGGACGTCTAAGTAAGTAAGAAAATCATGTTAGCAACCAGAGTATAAAAGTAATGTCGGGATAAGTGCGGTTGAGTAGTTTTCCCTAATCGTAACCTTGATTTAGGTTGGCACAGTCTTCGAGCGTTCAGTTGGAGTCGAAGGTTCGCCTGCGCATTGACAGGTGGGTTATCTTCGGTCCGGGCTTTATCAGTTCGGCCCTCGGTGTACGGTATTGGTTGGACTCCTGTTTTTGTCAATCTAAGTTATATTAGAGCCTATCTGCCTTTGATACATATATTGCTTTGACTGATTGGTCATTAGTTGCACTCCTATGCTTGATAATTATATTGATCTATTAATGCTTGAGCCTGCCGTTCCTTTGATTCAGGGTTTACTACTTCATGCCTGCTTTATTGACTGCTTATGGTTTGTTTTAGTGATCCTTACCTTACGTGATGTTTAAATTGCTCCCAGTGGTCATTTCATTACTCTATACATTGCCATGTTTCCTTGGTCATCTGATAGTTGAGCCTGCTTCTTTGCCTGCTTCTTTGTTGTTATGCTGCTAAATACATGATCTTCTAAAATAAATATTTTTACCAAGCCTTGTAGGGTAGCCTGAGTCTGTTCTTGTTTGATAGGACAAGGGCAACGCTCTACGAGGTTTGGGACCCAAAAACCTATTGTTTTCAAAGGTTTTCTTAAAAACATGTGTTTAGTTGCATAAGGGGTTAGTCTGTCTGATTGGGTGAGATGTTGGGCTATGCCTGTTATCAGTTCTATTCTGCCTTACATGATTATTCATATTGCCTCTGGTATTTATAGATTATCTTGGAACCTTTCCATGTTGAATTGGTGAGCTTGCTTGTTCTGCTGATCAAATGATACACTGCTGAACACATAGATTTAATCAACTGATGTTTTTACCGAGCTTCGTAGGGTCGCCGGAGTCTGTTCTTGTTTGATAGGACAAAGGCATTGCTCTGCGAGGTTTGGACCTAAAACCCAAGCTTCGTGGTGTCGCCTGAGTCTGTTCTTGTTTGATAGGACGAGGGCAATGCTCTTCGGGGTTTGGACTTTTCAAAACAGTTTTCTTAAAAACATGTGTTTAAGTTTTGTATCATTTGATTGGTTGGTATGATTGAGTTGAGATTTGCCTTGAGCTTGCATATGAGTTGAGATTTGTCGAGTAGTTGCTGATTATTCCTGCATTCGAGTTGAGATTCAGTTGTTAGTACTTGCATCCCAGTGGGATTGTTCCCGGCTTGTTGCCGATTACCCGGTCAGTAGACCGTGAGCTTGAGCATTCGCATGATTTATCGCCCGCACTGCTGTACTTCACGAACATCAGCGGAGTCATGACCCGTGTAGATGTTCTTTACCGGTAAAGTGGTTAGCAGAAGCTACCCGTGACTCCCAGGTTAGTGCCCAAGGGTGCCGGAGTGTTGACTCCCAGGTTAGTGCCCGAGGGTGCCGGAGTATGTCAGCCAGGTTGGTGCCAGGTTAGGCGAGTTTTGCCTGAGGTCTTGTGAAGGCCAATATGGTAGCTTGTGATTGGGTCTTTGTGTTTTCATTTATTTGATGCATGTGTTGTTAAATTGCTTTAACATGCTTCTTTGATTCTTTGATCTGGCTTCTAGTTCTCTACCTTTATATGATTCTATGTGATGCCTTTGATTATAGTTCCATGATTTAGAGTTGCTTATCCTAACTGTGATTATATGTCTGTTGATCTTCATGATTGCCTATCTGTTTATCCTAAACTGTAATCTCCGTGATCATATATCTGTTGATCTCCATGTTGACTATTTGAAACCTCCATGATCATATATCTGTTGATCTCCATGTTGACTATTTGTAACCTCCATGATTATATATCTGTTGATCTCCAAGTTGCCTAACTGTTATCTTAACTGTGATCATTGCTTATCCCAACTGTGATTATACATATATGCTGATCTTCATGAATACATACCTGTTATTCTAACCCCTGATTATTACTATCCTCTAGTATTGTATACCAGCAGGTACGATCTGCTATTTCTCGGCTCGTCGTGCCCACTGGGATACACTCCGGTGTGTCTCACACCCTCGGGTGACTGTTTTTCAGGTCGAGCGGGTGTTGGGTTGTCGGGACGAGTTGGCAAGGTATCGAGATAGATGTTCGACCCTGGACAGCCGTGTACTTAGTTAAAGAGTTTAAAGTTGAAAGATGTTGTAATTTGGGGAAAAGAGTTGTAATTTGTAAAGTTATTGTAAAAGTTATTTTGTAATATTGTTAGTACGTAGTTAGTACTCTGATGTTGTTGCCAAGCTAGCCGTGCATATATAGAAAAGGCTCAATACCATAGGGGATTGGGACTCTTCTATATATGTGGCGGTCTGTCATTGCCCTGGCTGTTTTGCAACTCTGATTTATTTAAAAAAAAAAAAAAAAAAATATTATACACTGGTTTTTGAACTCGGGGCGTGACAGAGGGCCCCTACGAAATCGCCTCGTAGAGTACACGAGTCCTTAGACCAACTTTCCCGAAAAAGTATACCATTGCGGTGGCCAAACCGCTGTTGTACGTGTTTGCGCCATGAGCTTATCGCTTCCTTGGTTGCGTACAACCATGAGATACCTATCACGGTCCCATACTTGTGGAATAAGATGCGGTACCTCTCACGATCCCATACTCGTGGAATATATCACTGTTCACCTCACGACCCCATACTCGTGAAATAACCCGATAAATCAAGTAACCGTCCTTGTCCCTCACGTATGTATCGTTCCGTGACATTAGCCGTGACAATGTCCTTTATGTATGACAGTTCCGTCACAATAGCTGTGACAATGTCCTTCCTGTGATTTTAAATATAGCAATATCGAAAACAACAACAAAAGAAAGAGGGGGGTTGAACCATGCCGTTCAACAACGTCCCCGACCTTAATTTAGTTACCCACCTCGCCCGACGGATAAAACGAAGCCCCCACAAACCCTCCGATGTCTCCGCACCCTTGTCCGGGTACAACCGAGGGACCTCTCGGTGGCGAAGGCGGAGCTCAGGACTCTCTCATTGTGTCGGCGAGAACCGTAACCAAAAATAAGACAAAACACCTCACGATAGTAAAATGCACCAAAAGGCATCAACAAAACCCAACCGAAAATCAAAACCCGTAAAACGCGGATCAAGCCGGATTTCCAATGGTAAAACCAATAGGTAATAACAATCGGACAGCGACTTCACCATCGCAAACCCAATCGGAAACCAAATCCATCCGCGAAAATCCAAACAAAACCCAATTTCCTCATTCGATAGCCAACTCGGGATGTCGACGGTCAAACCAAGAAAACCCGACCGCGGAAACGATGAGAAGAAACGCCCGACGGCGCAATCCCGACGAATTTGTCAAGGCGCGGAGCGACGGCGACGTGCAAAACTAGCACGTGGCATGGCGGAGCGGTGGCCTAGATGACCCCGGGTGGCCATGCTAGCGAAAACGGCAGAAACGGTGATCAAAACAGCTAAAACGGCAATCAAAACGGCGAAGAACGGGCCGAAAATGGGCCAAAACGGAGTTGCTAGGCCGCTAGTGCATGAAGCCAGGCGTGGACTGGGTCTACACCCCGGGCAGGCGGCGACGTAGACCGAGTGCACACCTCGGTGCACCGTGGGAGCATGGAAGTTAGTGTGGACCGGGTCCACGTTACAGGGACGGCGGAACGGTGCACCTGTCGCACGCTAGCGCGTGGACCGCGCTCCGTTGGGCCATGCTGGGCCGGGTCGGTGCAGCGAGCGCGTAAGCCGGGCTCACCCCCAAAAGGAGAGGCCGCGAGCACCGGGTGCACGCCAAGCGCGTGCACCATGCTTGCTGGGCAGGGCCGGGCTGTGCATCGGGTTCACCGGAGAGGGTGTTGGGCCATGCGCCGGGTCCACACCTAGAGCGTGGACCGCGCGCCTCGGCCGGGCCGCCTGAACAGTAACATGCCACTTAAGGCCTGTTTCCCCTTTTTCTCTCTTCTCCTTTGTTTTCTCCGGCTCTGGTGGTGACCTCGCAACCACGGCAACTGCGGCGGCGACCTCGCGAACATGATCACGGCGGCGGCAGCCTCCCATTTAACACAACGGCTGCGGCGGCCTCCCGTTTTAACTCAACGGCGGCGGCGGCCTCCTGTCTTAACCGACGGCGGCGGCGACCTCCTATTTTACTCCACGGCGGCGGCGGCCTTCCGTCTTCACCGACGGCGGCGGCGGCCTCCCGTTTTACTCGCCTATGCTCCGACGAAAAACCCAAGTAACCCAAACAAACCAACAGACAACCTCCAACGATCAAACCACCGATCGAAAAACCTGATCAAACCATCGATCGAAAAACCCGATCAAACCATCTATCGAAAAACCCAATCAAACCATCGATCGAAAAACCCAATCAAAAACCCGATCAAACCACTGATCAAAACCCGCGATCAAAACACCGATCAAAATTGATCAAATCTACCGATCACAATCCGACGATCAAAACACCGATTAACAACCGATCGCAAGAGAAAGTCAAGAACCCACCTCTTTGCCGACGGGGACGACGATGCGATGCCCGGATCCGCCTCCCGATCTCCGATCTCCGATGGTAACGGTGCTTCCTTCTCCGGTCTCTGATGATAACGACGGTTTCGTTCCCGATATTCGGTGCGTACAACGAGGAAGAAGACAATATTCTCTTTCTCTCTCTCTCAAAGTGGGAAAACTAGGTTTTCTTATTTCTAATCTCTAATAAGTAATGTAAAACCGATCACCGGTTCTTATAATATTTATAAGAGAGATTGTAACAATAATAACCGCTTTTTAACAAACCGAATCTTTTTGTAACAACCACATCTTTTTGTAACAAATTTCACCTTTTTGTAAAAACCAAATCTTTTTGTAACAAATTTCCTCGATTTGCATGCTAAGATCTCTGAAAAATTCCTCCTACATCGGCACGGATTTTAAAGCACCAATAATAATTAATGGGTATTTAAAAATTCTTTTCCATCCATTAACTTTGAAAAATCATTACGGGAGATCCGTTTGTCAGATTTTCGAGCCGATCGCACCGCCGTTTTCTGTTTAATGAGCTCTATAGCATGAAAACCAAAACCGATACAATCAATAAAAGCAAGGAATGCGCAAAACCGCACATGCACCGAAAGCGACTCGAAGGAAAAACTGCGGGTATTATAGGAACTTAGCCTGATCTGACTCGTCCTAGTCGCTAATCTAGTTGTGGGGCAAGTTCGTGTACCACGAGAACACCGTCTTCGTTAATGACGTGTTGAATAGTTTCAACTTCAAATATGGGTCCACGGCCACTTCTCGACATTGGGCCGTAAACCGAGCGATATGCTCGACCGTGTTCTTAGTTTTCTCTCTCTAGAACTTGTTGAAGTTCGGCATCTTCCATTTGGCCGAGTACAGGTGATCCATATCTATATAGGCAGGATACGGTGATTTGAATACTGGCCGAATTGCCAGCCTGGCCTCTGTGCCGAAAGAGTTTTGAATTATTTCCTCCACTTGGGCATGAATTTCTGCGAGCCATACTTGCGGTAACGGGGTTGCCAGCTGTGCTGATGGAGGTGGTGGCCCAAATTGGCCAGCCTCGTTCTGGGGAGGTCCCTGGACTGGGATCTATCCGTCGTTCCTACTACCCCCAGCCTGGGGTTGAAAAACCGGCATTGGAGGCGGCAAATGGGTCCCCCAATAATTTTCTTGTTGATGCCCAATGTTCTGCCTCATCGGCCTTACTTCCGTTTGGTACGGGATTGTCTACGCGCAGCTGTACTGACCCCAGCGGCTGCACCGTTTGATAAGTAGCCGCCGGCGGTACAACCCCTTGTGGTTACACTGTCGACATTGCCGGCGCCATCGGGATCGATTGCGTCAGCAACGGCTGGAATAGTGTGTAGGCAAAACCTCCATTATACGGTTCATTTCAGGCCATGAGCTGTCCAATTCGAGCCGTATTGTCATTTGAGGCCGAGACTGCGGTCAAAACTGAATCCAGGCGAGCAACATGTTCCTGTTTGCTTCTCTCGAGAGACAATTGTGTCCTCTCGAAAGATTCTAATACTCGGGCCATTTGCCTGAGCATTTCTGGAAGGGTCGGCTCCGTGGTGTCGACCTCCTGCTGGTCTCCGGAATCTCCGGTAGCGTCGGTGGTGGATCATCCACTTGTCCGGCGCTACTAGATTGGTCGTTCCCTCAGGATCTGGGAACGACTCTGTTCCTGAGATTCAGGCTATTGTTTTCTGATATTGTATCGGTAGATCTAAGGTAAGAGTTTACCAGAGGGTCCCACCGGGCGTGCCAAAAAGTTGTTGGGGCCAAAATGAGCCGCTGACCGTTGACCTGATCCAGTCTGCGATCAGCCTCCTAATTGACCCTTTGATGTGATGCGCCACATGCCAAACGATTAGGCCGAGGAGGGATCCGCTCGGCCGAATTCTTCTCAATCGAACTCTTAATGAAGTTCGGCCTAAAGGAGCCGAACTAGGACAAACGGATATTTATCAACATGGCTGAATCAGCCGGTTCGCTTTGTATTGCTCGGGAAAAGGATTATAAGGAACGATTACAAGTATAACTACTCCTAGAAAAGCAGTAAGGAAAGCTGTAAATTCTGGCAGAAAATGTTAGGATTTCCATATATATGGCCTAATTAATTATATTTAAATTTGGATTTACTATAGATAAGGTCAATCCTAAAAGATATAGAATTACTTGATATGGTATATCTTATCCCTTTCCCATCCATTTAAATTAAATAGAATCTAATCAGACTTTGATGGGAAGTCGATCTGGAATCTATATAAAGGGGTACTGGTCCTGCCACCTACTCATGTGCATTCTGGTAAGATTATCCATTAAATCCACACCATACGGAAGAGTACGTGAGAAAGGAGGAGAAACCAGATTACCTAGTTCGGTCGGTAATATTTAGTATTGCAACCGAATTTCTTGCTTTCGCTGTTTAATAAAGAATTTCTTCTCGATGGCGCTCTGTAAGTTATTTTACAGTTTTATTTATGATCCTGAATATTGGTATGTATTCGATTTTATTTTATACCATATAAATTCCATCAATTGGTATCAGAGCCAGTTAGATAAATTTAATATTGTATGCTTTATTAAATTGAATTGAATAATGATGAATTTATTTTTAAAACGGATTTTAGACTTTGAATCTAATTATATATAGTCAAGATTTTCTTGAAATATTGCCACGTCGTATGATTTGTTCATGACTATCTTATTGTTGTTCATGTGCTTTATTTTTCTTTTTTTTTTTTAATTTGGATATCGTTATTTCTTAGTTTCCCAATTTTGAAAAAGACGTTATAAGGCCACTCGGTGTGACCTTACAGTACGACACCACTGCATCATTTTGGCTTGTCGTAATTTTGGGACTCTATGGGTTGTTTGGATGAAATCCAATTAATTGAAGAAAAATATTTTTTTTTTGGTTTGTGCCTCTTTTGGATCCGAGGCAATGTAATTCTTACGATTGTGGCTATCTTTCTTTTATTGGACTTTAATCTGTTATTAAAACTTATTTATTTATTCCGAATTCATAAAATATTACTTTTAATTATTATATTTATTAATTCATCTTATTTCGATTCATGAGTTAATAAAGTATTATGAACATAAAGAATCCGTTCACATAAGGATTTAAATTTGCATACAATATTAATTTATCATAAATTCATTTATCTGATATTTACGGTGATATAATGGATATACATTTTTTATGATTGCAATGTTATATTTTAAATTATTGCATCTATACTTATGTATATCATAAAGTATTATTTTGATCAGACATAACATGAAAATTAAATAATTATAATTGTTGTTAGATTATTTAAATCTAGACGCTAAGTTAAATTAATTTATTATTTCGATTAATTAGGTGCAAGCCAAAGCGGCCCTAACTAAAGAATAATAAATTAATTTACTTTAAAGTAGCGTTCTTTTAGATAATTTTCATGTTAATTATACGGCACTAAGTCAAATTAATTTATTGTTTCAACTGTTCGGGTGCAAGCCAAAGCGGCCTCGTTCAGAAGAAATAGTGAATTAATCGCTTTAAAGAAGTGCATGTAGAAATTGCACTCTATTGTTTTTGTTTAGTATGATTCTAGAGATAAAGGTATATGAGTGGTGTAGGATGGTAATTTTCTTGTAACTCGTTTGGAGAAATTTGCCTGGCCAAAGCTGACAATTTCTTCATATGGGAAACTTGAAATTATCACGATCCACAGAAAGTCTAAATTAATTTCTGATAAAGAAATTGCATATTTATGCTCGTAACTCTGCTCCCAAAGGAGGGGTTATGATGTCATATAAAGTATATGCATAAAGAAAGAAAGAAAAATATTTATGCTCATAATTCTGCTCCCAAAGGAGGTGTTGTGATGTCATATAAATTATATTTTTCTAATTTTGGTGTGGAATATTATGATGTGGTTTCTTATTAATAAAGACATGCATTTTATTTTTCAGTTATGACTTCATCCTTTGTTCCTATTGGTGATTCTGTTCCTATGCTTACTGGTTTACATTAGGGTGTATGGATCTCGATTTGGCTCTAAGAGAGGAAAAACCTCTTCCTCTTATAGATCAAAGTACGCTAATCCAAACAGCATCTTTGGAAAAGTGGGAGCGCTCTAATCGACTTAGTTTGATGCTGATGAAGGCGCGTGTCGGTAAAAACATTCGGAACTCAATTCCGGAATGTAAGACAGCCCGCGATTTCTTAAATGCTGTGGAGCAACAGTTTGTAAGCTCTAGTAAAGCTTTGGCAAGTACCCTAATGAATAAACTGTCTTCCATGAAGTACTCCGGAAATGGCTCGATTCGCGAGCACATTATGGAAATGCGAGATATTGCAGCGCAGCTCACTGCACTTGAAGTAACCATATCTGATTCATTCTTAGTGCACTTTATTTTGAACTCCTTACCATCTGAATATGGACCATTTCAGATCTCTTATAACACACATAAGAATAAATGGTCAATCAATGAATTGTTGACTATGTGTGTGCAAGAGGAAGGCAGATTGATACAAGAAAAACAAAATACAGTTGACTTTGTTTCTCATAAGGGACAAATAAAGCATACTAAGAATGGTAAAGGCAAGAATGGCTCGAAAAAGAAGAACTTGGAAGTCATGTCTGGTTCACAAAGCCAATGAAGTAATTGGACTCCAAGTACTTCTTTTGCAAGAAAAAGGGTCATATAAAGAAAGACTGTCTAAAGTATCAGAAATGGCTCCAGAAGAAAGGTAAGTTTCTGGTTTTGATGCATGAGTTGCATTTAGTTTCTGTTCCATCTAATACTTGGTGGATTGACTCTGGTGCCACATGCCATGTGGCGAATTCCGTGCAGGGATTTCTAAACCGCAGAAAACCCAATAAAGATGAAGCCACTATCTATACTGCTGAAGGAAATCCAACTAAAGTTAAATTTGTAGGAACATTTAGATTAGTTCTTTCTGGTGGTTATGTTTTGGATCTAAGTGATACTTTTTATGTTCCAAATTTTTTAAAGAATTTAATTTCTATTTCGAAACTTGTTGGTTTGGGATATAGTTTCAATTTTGATAATAAAGTTTTTTCGTTATCCTACAAATCTGAGATAGTTGGCTCTGGTGTTTTGGAAAATAATCTATATAAAGTATCTTTAGATCATTCGTATAGTGAAATCCTTCTTACCATGCATGGAAATGTTGGATCAAAACGTGGCATTAATAATGAAAAGTCATCCATGTTATGGCATAGGAGGTTGGGACACATATCGAAACAGAGAATCCAAAGATTAATTAGAGAAGGAATTTTGGATGATCTTGACTTCTCTGATTTTGGAAAGTGTGTGGACTATATAAAGGGAAAGCAGACCAAAACCTCCTCTAAAGGTGCCAAAAGGTGTGATGGAACATTAGAGCTGATTCATACGGATATATGCGGACCTCTCCCTCTTACGTTTACTGGCCATAAATATTTTATCACATTTACTGATGACTACTCTCGATATGGCTATCTTTACTTGCTTAAAGAGAAATCTGAAGCATTAGATGCCTTTAAGGCATATAAGGCTGAAGTAGAGAATCAACTCGAGAGAAAGATAAAAATGGTCAGATCAGATAGGGGTGGTGAATATTTTGGTAGACAGACAGATAAAGGCCAAATTCCTGGGCCTTTCGCTAAGTTTCTAGAGCAGTGCGGGATTGTTCCACAGTACACCATGCCAGGCACACCTGAGCAGAATGGTGTTGCTGAAAGAAGGAATCGCACATTAATTGATATGCTCAGGAGTATGATCAGTAATTCTACCCTTCCGATATCATTGTGGGGTGAGGCACTCAAAACTGCCATATATATTCTTAATCGGGTCCCTACTAAGGCTGTCACTAAGACTCCTTTTGAGCTTTGGACAGGTAGGAAATCCAGTTTAAGACATTTTCATACATGGGGTTGTCAAGCTGAGGCCAAATTGTATGACCCACAAATAAAGAAATTGGATCCTCGAACCATTTCAGGATATTTTATTGGTTATTCAGAAAGGTCCAAAGGGTATAAGTTTTACTGTCCATCACTTCCTATAAAGATTGCAGAAACTAAAACAGTAAAGTTTATTGAGGATGAAACAGTTAGTGGGAGCTCTGAACCTCGATTCGTTGAATTTGATGAAATTCAAGAGCATTTAGATTCTGTACAGAATATACCCATTATTGTTCCTAATAATTTGATGGTTCCAGTTCCAGTAGAACAACAAGTTATTTTGGAACCACAAAGTGAAGGTGAACCTATCATTGATAATCCACATCAAGATTTACAAGTGGATGATCAGATAGATTTAAGAAGATCCTCAAGACAGAGAAGACCGGCTATGTTTAGCGATTATATTGTCTATCTTTATGAGAATGGTCAGAACCTTGATGATCCTCTCAGTTTTTCCGAGGCCATAAATAGCAGTAATGCAACAGAATGGTACAATGCCATGAAAGATGAGATTGAATCCATGAACCACAATAAGGTATGGGATCTTGTTGAGTTACCTATAGGAGTTAAACCTGTAGGATGCAAGTGGGTTTATAAAATCAAATGGGACTCCAAAGGTAACATAGAGAAATACAAGGCCCGTCTTGTGGCAAAAGGGTTTACTCAGAAAGAAGGCATTGATTATAAAGAGACTTTCTCTCCGGTATCGAGAAAGGAATCTTTCCGTGTGATTATGGCTCTGGTTGCTCATTACGATCTCGAGCTATACCAGATGGATGTAAAAACTGCTTTTTTAAATGGAGATCTTCATGAAGAGGTATATATGAGTCAACCTGAAGGATTCTCGCAAAAAGAAAAGGAGCACTTGGTATGCAAATTAAAGAAATCAATATATGGACTAAAACAAGCCTCCCGACAATGGTACTTAAAGTTTAAACAAACCGTTTTAACCTTTGGTTTTAAAGAAAACATTGTTGATCAATGTATATATCTGAAGGTTAGTGGGAGTAAAATAATTTTTTTTTAGTCCTTTATGTTGATGATATTTTGCTTGCCAGTAATGATCTCGGACTATTGCATGACACTAAAGAATTTCTTTTCCAAAATTTTGAAATGAAAGATTTAGGTGAGGCCTCATATGTTCTTGGTATTGAAATTAAAAGAGATAGATATAAAGGTTTACTCGGTCTATCTCAAAAGGCCTACATAAAGAAAGTTTTGGAAAATTTTGAAATGCATAATTGTAAACCGAGTGTTGCTCCCGTTCAGAAAGGGGATAAGCTTAATGCTTTTCAGTGTCCCAAGAACCAATTAGAAATTGAACAGATGAAAACCATACCATATGCCTCTGTAGTTGGTAGTCTTATGTATGCACAGACGTGCACATGTCCGGATATTGCTTTTGCCGTTGGATTGCTTGGCAGATATCAAAGTAATCCAGGTATGGAGCATTGGAAGGCTGCTAAGAAAGTTATGAGGTATTTGAAGGGTACTTTGGATCATATGCTGATATACAGGAGATCAGATCATTTGGAGCTGATCGGATATTCAGACTCTGATTTTGCGGGATGCCCGGATACCAAAAAGTCTACAACTGGGTATATTTTTCTGCTTGTTGGTGGAGCGATTTCATGGAAGAGCAGCAAACAAAGTATTACTGCTCCTTCGACCATGGCTGCAGAGTACATTGCATGTTATGAGACCACATCACAGGCTATTTGGTTTAGGAATTTTATCACAGACTTAAAGATTGTGGACTCCATTGCTCGTCCAATAAAAATTTTCTGTGATAGTTCAGCTGCTGTTTCCTTTGCCAATAACAACAAGATTACGACGGGGTGTAAACACTTGGACACCAAGTATCTTGTGGTGAGAAAAACGATAAATGAAGGATATGTTAGAATCGAATACATCAGTACCAAGTATAGGATTGCAGACCCAATGACCAAGGGGCTAGCACCTGGGTCATATAAAGATCATGTTTGTAGCATGGGTCTAATGAGTTCTTTTGATGTATAAGATTATGACATTATTTTTATCTTTTTTCAATAAAGTTACAATTTTGATGCAGCTGTATTGGACCGTTTAATAGACATAAAGTTTTGTCTGTTAACGAATGGACATATAGTTTTAGTTCATTCATAAAGTTGTGCCATATAAAGTGCTTGGCTAGGAGATGAAGATGATATGGTAATTATGGAAGAAAAATTTCAATATAGAGAGGTGGACCGCCATAGTTCCTATCATTGTAGTCTTTTAGTTTGAGTTAAAGATCAAGTGAGTTCTAAGGTATTTGACCATAAAGTTTCCAATAATGCGCAATAAAGTTTGGAATATAGAAATCCGTTCATGAAATATAATTAATATAAGCCAAGTGGGAGATTGTTAGGATTTTCATATATGTGGCCTAATTAATTATATTTAAATTTGGATTTACTATAGATAAGGTCAATCCTAAAAGATATAGAATTACTTGATATGGTATATCTTATCCCTTTCCCATCCATTTAAATTAAATAGAATCCTAATCAGACTTTGATGAGAAGTCGATCTGGAATCTATATAAAGGGGTACTGGTCTTGCCACCTACTCATGTGCATTCTGGTAAGATTATCCATTAAATCCACACCATACGGAAGAGTGCCTGAGAAAGGAGGAGAAACCAGATTACCTAGTTCGGTCGGTAATTAATATTTAGTATTGCAACCGAATTTCTTGCTTCCGCTGTTTAATAAAGAATTTCTTCTCGATGGTGCTCTGTAAGTTATTTTACAGTTTTATTTATGATCCTGAATATTGGTATGTATTCGATTTTATTTTATACCATATAAATTTCATCAGAAAAATCTATCTAGGAAAGCGGTAAGGAAAGCGACAAACTTAGTCTAGAAAAGCTGTAAAAGCAGGAATTGAAGGTATAGAAAAGTAGGGGTGGTCACTGGCTTACGAGGTTGTAAGACCCATTTTTCTTCGATGGTCCGTTTATTTATACTCGTTTTAACCAGATATATGGTCGCCGTTTTGGGTAATCAGCGTGATTAGCAGGGAGCCATCGTGCATCTCTCAACCACTATTCTTTCTGAATTTGTTTCTACTCGGCCTAATTGTGGTTTATTTCCTGTCTACGTTCATCCACGGAAATTGTGTGCCGAGGCATGATCCTCGTCAGTCGTTTCTTGTGGGCGTCACTTTCCACGTTTGTGTTAGTTATGGGATTCGTGCCCTGAATGTACATACCTTCCTTCTTCAGAATCTTTTCTTTTGCGTTTGCCTATGCTCTTCTTTGGCTTGGGTTGTCGATTCTTGATCCTGATTTCGTCACTTATTGTCGTTTGGCCGAGACAAACGATAACCGACTGGAGTCGGTCTTGGTCAAGCCGCGAGCACCCTTCGTCGACTCTTCTTTTTATCGGCTAAATTTTAGCCTAATATTTGCGCCCGTTTTTTGCCACACGTCACCTTTTGAATCGCTCGGGCTTCTCTTGCGATATTTTTTGCCTCAACAGACCCTCTAAACTTTAGCGTTTTTGAAACAAATGTATAAATTTTTAATTTTAATAATTAATCTCTTAAACTTTATAAAATAATTTGATAGACTCCTCTCATTAATTAAAGTTACCAACTATATTACTGTTATGGTCTTACATCTTGCATACTTTAAAACACAACTTTTTTTTTTTTTATTCCAACGTATAAAAGAAAGCAACAAAAATCAAAATTAGGCTCGCCCAACTCTTTAATACTCATACTCAATTATCAAATTGAAAAGAGGAAATATTTTTAAATTTTAAAAATCTATAAGATTTGGGTATATATAAATATACACCCCTTTTGGGGTATACATCTTACACCCCACCCTATTCTGGAATGGGGTGAATTTCATTCGTCATATCGAGTGACGAGTGGAGGTATACCCACCCCAGGATGGTGTGGGGTGTAGGATGTACACCCCTTTTGGGGTGTACACCTAGCATTGCCCATAAGATTTTATGCACAACATAACTACATAATTAATAGGTTTAATTAAGAAGAAAAGTCTTTTAATCTATTTGATGAAATTTAGTGAATTCAATTATCCAAATTAAATTTAGAAGTCTCTTTGCAAAAGAGTTAGTGTTAAGAAAATATTAATTTCTATATTTTTCTTTTTCCACAGTTAATTGAAATTGGTGATGTACAAACAGTAAATAAAGTTCACATGTCAATTTCGTACGCACCAAAAGTAATCGATTAAAAATTTTCCCGCACGCCTCGCGGGCCCCACGGACAGCCGAAAAGCCCGAGGCGACGATCGAGGCGGATGGCTCCTCGTACGGGCGGGAGTGCGAATGGAGTGCGAAAAGCCAACTACAGTGCGATTACGCGCCTAATTTTCCGCTCTCTGCTTCAAATATTATTACATGCAACTATTGTATCCCTATAATTTATACACCGCACCTAAAAGTTTGATCATCATAATCTGAAGATTGAACTTTACTGTATTATTAGATGTGACGTACACCGCACCTAAAAGTTTGATCATCATAATCTGAAGATTGAACTTTACTGTATTATTAGATGTGACGTACACAATTTAAAAGACTGATACATAAAAACTCGCTAAATTTGAAAAAAAAAAAAGTTTGTATAGAAAAATTTATTAAATTTGAAATATATTTATTATTATGGTATCACACAATCTCAATAATTATACAAAGGAAAGGACAACTTGTTTTGTGAGAAATAGATGTCCATAATTTATGATTCATTTTTATATATAAGCCTTTTAAATGTCCTAGAATATATTAAATAAGTTAGTCTCTCATAGATTTTAACCCATTGCAAACGGTAATTTCTCCTTTTCCAACGGCATTGCTTCCATTTATTTATTCTCTTAGGCTCCGTTTGGTTCGGAAATAAGAAAAATTTTGTTATACCGGAGATAGATATAGATTATGGTATTAGCAGAAATTAGTGTAAATTTGTGTTTGATTGGGTTTAAGAGTTATACCGGGTTTAAAGAAAATTGTGTTTGATAAATTATATAGGAATAAGGAGAATAAGATGAATAAGAAAAAATTATGTTTGGTTGAGTATAGAGGAATAAGAAGAATTGAGAGGGGATAATTATGTGTTTTGACTATTTTGCCCTTTAAATTAAAGTTTAAATGGGAGTAAAAATTTTAATTTTTAAATTTATATAAATTTTAAAAAATACATAATAAAAATTAAAGTTTAAGTGGGAGTAAAAATTTTAAATGAGAGTAAATAAAAATTAATTTTTAAATTTTAAGTGAGAGTAAAAATTTTAATTTTTAAATTTATATAAATTTAAAAAAATCTATAAAATAATTGTATAAATTTTATAAATTTAAAATTAATAATTTTTTTTTCAAAAATGAAATAAAATAAAATTTTTAGATTTATTAAAAAATAAGTTAAAAAAATAAAAAATTTCAAAATAAAAAATTTTAAAATTTTAAATTTTAAAATTTAAATATCTTTTATTAAAATTTAAAAATTCTAATTTAAAAAAAAAAAACTAATTTTTATTAGTATGCAAAAGAAAGAAAAAAAAAAAGAAAAAAAAAGAATGGAACCCATGTAAGAGAGAGAGGAAAGAGAGAGAGAGAGAGAGAGCGCCCTATACCCATGGGTTTCCTCGATTTCCGTGCAAAGTGCAATTCCACCTTATTCCGCCTCAGGTTGGGAATTGGTATTCCCAACTTATACCGGAATAAGCGTAATGATGAGGTTTTACAATTCTCATTACCTTAATTCCCGTTTGGGAATGGTATCGGGGATAAGGGGGTTATTCCCCCCTTATCTCCGTTACCAAACGGTACCTTAAAGAAATTATTGCCCATACCCAACGTGTCTGTACAATGTCTCAACCTATTTTATAATTATGGTCAATATGTAGAAATCAAAACTTAATCTAATCTAATATAAAATATCTAAAGTATCTATGAAAAAAAAATATTAAAAGATTAAAAATATTTTACTAAAATAATTAGTTTCAATAATTAATAATGGAGAAACGAATTGTTGGACTGCGAACCGAACTCACGGGAATTTTGATCAGAACACGTCATTGACCGAATCAAGCGCGTCTTTCGTGGATGGAACAGTTCCTAAATTGATCCTTGAGTGCGCAACCAGGTTCCATCTCAGTACGTAAAGAAGAGCTAGCCGAAAGCTTAGAGAGAGGACTCGGTAGATCGAAGACTTGACTGAATAAGCCGAATCATATTGTATTAAAAGGAAACTTGGGTTTGGGTGATTACAAGTAAGACTACTCATAGGAAAAATTGTAAATGTTGGAAAGGAAAAGATTACAAGTTTACTGTGGACGTAATTTCCACAACGAGTTAAGACACGACTGTAGCACTCCCCACGACGCAAACCAACTGATAACGCAAGCTGACAAAAAGTACTATAAATAGTACGAATAAACCTATAATAAAGATCTTTCACACAAAACAATGACCACATTTTCTAATTCCTCGCAATTTGCAGCTTTTTTAGGAGTGAATGGCCGGGGGTGTACGGAATGTGGATACAGGACAAAGGTAAAGGGAAGCTAGACTTGCCACCTACAATCCTATGGCCGGGGGTGAACATAATATCACCTAATGCCAAGGTGTAGGGGCAACTTCCCAAACTATGGATTTGTGGCCGGGGGTGAGCGACAATCTCGCCATCTAATGCCATGGTGAAGCGGCAATCCCACATATGATTGACTCAAGATTGAGTCAGGTGACGTGATTAAGGTAAATAGAACCTTAGGTATGTAGTGGACAAATAGATAGTGAAATGGTAAGTAGAAATGATAAACTTACATAAATAAATTTCATTATCGCATTTGTAGGAGGCATGGTATATTTATAATTTTGCATATTGTAGATATATATGTTTTAGCCATTTATTTGCTTACTATATGATTTTGATACCTCATTTGGACCAGGTGGATTGGGCTCATCATTTGGGTGGTTGTATCCACTAAAAATTATATTTATAGTTCTCACACCCTATGTTTTAGGTCTATCTGAGTCGATAGCGACGGAGAGAGGAAGATGTGTAGCTCCATTGTCAGAGACCTTCCATTTTGATGTTCCTATAGAAGTACCCACCAATATTGTATAGATAAAGGGTAAAGAAAGAAAAAGAAAAATGTAAAGTAATTTGGATGTATTTAGAAAAAAAAAGGAAAAAAAATGTAAATGTATGAATGTATATAATAGTTAGATGTTTTATATTTATGGTACTAACCTTATGCAATCCTCGTATGGGTTCTGTTCTTATTTGGAATTTGTATAGGTTGTGATATCTTGGTCGGGTAGAAAAAATGCTGCCCGTTCGGCGGGCCTGGTGCACATGCCCGTACGACTTTCTTTTTGGAACAAGGCGACGCTCCTTTTTGGAACAAGGCGAGGCGTGACAACGCGCTTAGCCTACGTGGGCGAAGAAAAAGGGAACACATGGTGGGCTAGGAATCGAGAAAAAGACGCGCGCCTGAAGGTGAACGAGCTTTAGGCGGGAACGGTTGAAGATGTACCACTACTACAGCTATGACATTTGGTGGCGACGAAAGTCGTATCATAAGCCAAAAAGTCGCCACCAAATTTTTATGACGGCGCTATAAGCCTGTCGGCAAAAGTCTATAGCGGCGACATTTTTTAGTGGCGATATTTTTTGGCGGGACACTTTTTAGCGGCGACAAATGTCGCCGCTAAATGTTTGAAGAAAAGATGGCGACAAATGTCGCCGCTAAATGTTTGAAGTAATGACGGCGACACATTATCGGCGCTAAATGTTTGAAGAAAACATGGCGGTAAGATATTGCCGCTAAATGTTTGAAGAAATGACGGCGACAGAGTGTCGCCGCTAAATGTTTGAAGAAAACATGTCACGGCTAAATATTTTAATTAAAGACGGCTAAATATTTTAATGAAAAATGACGACAATTATCGCCGCCAATTAAGAATGGATAATTTGGCAAAAAAAAAGAAAAAATTAAAATTTTTGATGGCGATTTATAATCGTCATTAATTACCCGTTGTAAAAATACTGAAAGCAACGGAATCTCAAAATCAAATTAAATATAAGCACCATGACTCCAATAGTGATTTCTCTATAATGTATTTGGTTATAAGATTTGTACAATAAATAAGATTGAATAAAATTATAAATATTTAGCAGAATAACTATTAAAGAAAAAATCAGCAATTAAGATAGCATTAGAGAAACAAAGTTTAAGTATCATTGTAACATTACAATCATCCAACTCACATTCAAAAAAATAAAAAGTTGAGATAAAAGTATAATATTTATTTCGGACCACATTTCACATAACATCTAATGTAAACTTGTCATAATATACCAAAATTCCTAAACTTACTTTAAAATATATTGCCAAAATGTCACCAAAAAATTTTATCATCTCTCTTATAAACCTGTAAAAAAAAAGAAAAAAATATTGTCATCAACTCTTTATAAATATATTGATAAAATAAAAAAAAATTACATACTAACAAAATTACATACTTTGGTTTGAGATGAAAGTATATAAACCTGGTTTGAGCAGCAGCAGCTCAGGCTATTTTAAGTGAAAAGTATAGGACTTCTTGCCATTTTAGCAGAATATCCGAGAAAAATAACTGATAAAATCTTAAATTAGTGTTATAGAATGCTCTCCTAATATTCATTTACGGGATTCTGTTGACATGTATGTAAGAAAGAATTCACACAAGTGAAATTTGAAACATGAAAATCAATGATGATGACATAAGAATTTACACTAGACATCTCACATTACATCTCCAACTTCAGAATAAATGATGAATCCATATAGCCAATTACTCATAAAACAAATAAGTCTTTTTATCTGATAACTATGTTGCTCCCATGTATCTATTCACCTTCGACACCACTAAGCACTGTAATATGTAGTAACCGCCCTTAAATAGTATGGTTGGATTTATTTTAATTATTTAATTATCGCGTTCCCCTCCTTTGCGGTCCGGCGGCTGAAAAAATAATTCTTTTTTTGGACAGACCGTCGGGGCCCGCGGATATTTTTAGACGGTAGAGCTCGCGAATTGGAGCGCGGCGGTGCGACCGGATTATTTTTCTGACTCCGGAATCTCCCAGAATTAATTTCTGAAGGTTACCAGCAGTTCCGGGTGCCTCAAATAAGCTTTTGGGCGATTGGCACGCTTTTCGGGGTAAGTCGGACCCCGGTTTGTGCCCAAACGACTAATTAATTATTTAGTGTTGAGTTGGAACTTAGGGTTTTTCCCACTCCTTGTTTCTTTGTGCGTTAGGTCTCGTGCGAAAGAACCCGAACCTCAGTTTCTTTCCCCTTCATCGGTTGGCGTGAAGAATCGAAGCGACGAGACGGGAAGAAGGAACATTCGGTGGAATCCGGCGAACGAGAGCACAACGATCCTCCTCCTCCCTCCCTTACCGGCAAAAACGAGGTGAGCGATCCGGGTCCTTCCGTTTCTTTTTTTGGTATGGATTTCCTTCGTGTCGTGTCGCGTGCGAGGCGCGTTTGGGGACCAAACGGGAGGCCGCCGCCGCCGTGTTTAAACGGGAGGCCGCCGCCGCCGTCACCGTGTTCACGAGATCATCGCCGGAGCCGCCGTGATCGCGGGGTCGCAATCGGAGCGAAAATCGAGGTCACTGTAGGGTTTTTCAGGCCGCGGTCCACACACCTGGGTGCACCTGGCGCACGCCCTTCCGTCCCGGGGCCGCGGACCCGGCGCACAAAGCTGTGCGCCAGGCCGCGCGGTCCACCGGGCCGGCGTGCGCCCGGCGCACGCGTTCCGTCCCGGGGCCGCAGACCCGGCGCACAAAACTGTGCGCCAGGCCTGCGCGGTCCACCGGGCCGGCGTGCGCCCGGCGCACGCCCTCGCGGCCCGGGGGCGCGGACCCGGCGCACGGCGCGGTGCGCCTGGACGCGCGGTGCACGCCCGAGCGTGCACCCGGCGCTCGTCAACAGTAGCGGGGCGCCGTGAACCCGGTGCGCGCCCGCAACCGTGCGCGGCCCGGCCCGAGGCGCCCGGTGCACTGCTGCAGGATGCTCCCGGTCTGCGCCGCGCCCGCCCGCCGCCGTGGACCCGGTCCACGCCTGGTCCCGTGCACCAGGGTTCCAAATAAAAGCCCAGAAGCTCCGTTTTTAGCCCGTTTCGCGTCATTTTTGAGTGTTTTTAACCACGAAGACATTTTTAACAAGTATAAATTTATTGTAGCTTTCTGGGCACAGCGAGGGCGTTCTCGTTGGAGTTTCACACGTCTTCTCCGTCACGTTGAGGTGGGTTTTACTTTGGGGATATGTTGTCGGATCCCCGACTGTTGTTTTTCAATTTTAAATAATCCAAGAAAGTTTGTTTTATGTTAACATAAGAAAAGTTGCGAGGCATTTGTTGATACTGACCTAGTAGTTCTCATAGTCACTATTATCTGGTATACTGTTATTATGTGGTTACTTGGCTCGAGGCTGCAGCACGCGCACCCGCGGTTTGGCCACCGCTAAGGGTGCGCTTTTCCGGAAAAGTGGTCGATGACCCGTGTAGACCCACGAGGTGACGTAGTGGGGGCTCCCGTAGGTGGGGAGTTTGAGGCGCCGAGGTGCGAGCGTTGAGACCCGTCGGGGTAGGTGCTCGACGTGGTTTACCGAGGTAGGTGCTCGGTTGGATGCCGGGGTCGGTGCCCGGACTAGGTTGTGCAGGTGTGCGAGGTTTTGTCCCCGTGTGGGGGAGAGTGGTTGCTCCGGATAGTTACGGTTGGCGCACTTCTTTTTCCTGCTTTCCTTATTATTTTACTTTGTCGCTGACTTCCCACATTGTGACAGGGTCCTTTCGGGGGAGCGATAGGCGACGGTGAGGCCGAGACTGGAGCGGTCGGGTCTGTGGAGACCCCGCATTAGTATTATTTACTTCTCCTTTATTGTCGCTTTTTATTTACTGCTGTAGACTTTTGTGTGGTTCTCGATACCCTCGTGGGGTCGGTGTGGATGTCGGCACGTCTTATATTTACACTGTTGCATTTCCTTTCCTTTTATTAGGCCGCTTTGTGAAAAGAGAAAACAAACAAAAAGAGATTGCGAAAACTGTTTTTAAAACTTAGGTGTCGTGTGGGCACCACTTTTCAAAACCCTGTGGTTTTATGTTATTTACAAACTAGTTTTTAAACTTGGTGCCGGGTGGGCGCTGTTTTCAACAATTGTGGTTTTATGCTTTCTAATTGATCGGCCGTGAGTCTTATGCAATTTTGGTACTTGTGTGAATGCTTGAAACTGTTGTGATTGAACTGTTGGCTGTGTTTGGATCTTGTACTAGCTGCAACGCCGTGCATGTACAGGGGAGACTCTGTCCGTGTGCAGAGTGACCTTGTACATGCGGCGGGTCTGGGCACGCGCCGGGGAAGGCCTTTTTACAAAAAAAAAATTTCTACACGCTAAATTGCTTAATATTGTAAACCGTTTCCGCTAAATGAAAACCCCGGGGCGTGACAGATTAAGATGGTATCAGAGAAAGTTTCCCTCAATCACAACGGTTTGTGCCGACATCCGTGGGGATACCACACTGAACAGCAGACGAACAAATGAAAAGGACATAGGAGACTAGGACGTGAGTGATCGGGGAGGGGGGGATGAGCTTGAGTGCCTTCTCTCGATAAGGAGTCCGCCGTTCTTTAGAAAAGGCTAAGTCGATCTTCTTTGTGTGTGTACAGACATGGCCCGTACTAGATCCACAGCCGAGGATACCGGAGCGGACGCGACGACGTCGACAGCCGCGGAGAACCAACTCCTGCGGCAGCAACTGAGGGATATGGCGGGGCAGCTGGCAACCCTCGCCGATCACGTGCGTCAGCTGACGCAACAGCAACAGGCCGCGACGGTGACGGCCGCCCCAGTCCCTCCACAGGGGCCAACAGCACCGGCCGCGGCACCACCGACAGCACCACCGCCGGCGGCGACTACTGGACCGATGCCGGGGACCACCAGCAGGGTTATCTTGGAGGAGACTGTGGTTACACCTCCCCCTACCGTGGCTGCCGCCGCCGTGGGGGAGGGGACAACTATGCCGACTGAACGTGATCGGGTGCGAGCCAATCTGAAGGACTTCAGGAAACACGACCCCCCTACGTTCGAAGGAGACACGACCGATCCTTGGGTCGTAGAGAAATGGGTCGGGTCGATGGAGAAGCTCTTCGAAGACTTACTTATGGAGGATCACGAGCGGGTTCCCCTAGCCGTCCATTGCTTGGAGGGGAATGCCCGTTTGTGGTGGAAAACGGTACGCCCCGATCCTGCCAAGAGTACCGCATTTCCGTCTTGGGAAACTTTCAAACGGGAACTGTTCGAGGCCTTCTGCACCAGCAGTGTCAAGAAGCAGTTGGAGGACGACCTGAACCATATACAGCAGGGAAACCGGACAGTCATGGAGTACCAACGGGAGTTCGTCCGCCTAGCGAACTGTGTCCCGTTTGTTATAAGAGACGAATCCCACAAGGCTCAACTCTTTGTCGACGGCTTGCGGAGTAACATCTTCGAAGTGGTGCAAGCTGCCGACTTGCACACCTTTCAGAAAGTGGTCGACAGGGCCACTACGGTGGAGCGGGGGTTCGCGGTCACGCGTGCCAGGAGAGAGAACTCAGCACGGCAGGAGGATCGGAAGCGACAACAGCACAACTCGGGGGGGGCTCTTCTAGTGGGAGCCGACCCCCCAAACGGTGGAGACAGCAAGGAGGACCCCGGGGTGCACCAGCGGGAGGGCCTAGGCCGGGGGATAGGCCCTGCGTGATTTGTGGAGGAGCGCACCGAGCCCCTGAGTGCCCCCAGCGACAAGATCACTGTTTCCGCTGCGGCAAACAGGGGCACTTCCGTTACAACTGCCCCTTGGTTCTGGGAGGGGCTACTGCAACGGCCACGGTACCATCACAACAGTTGTCTGGACGAGGGAAAGCACCTGTGGCGTCGAGCTCTAGACCCCCCGCGCCACCACGAGAGGGGGAGAAACAACCACAAGCAGGCGGGCGGGTTTACTCAATGACCCGCCAGGAGTCAGATCCACCTGAGGACGTACTTGCAGGTATTATTTCCGTTTCGAATTCCCGCGCTAGAACTCTTTTCGACACCGGAGCAACACACTCTTTTATTTCTTGTGACTACGTGTTCATGCATGACCTGGAGGAGACACCGCTTCCGGATCGGACGACCGTCCAAACGGCGGCTGGGACCTTGGAGGCGGTTAACTTCGTGGCCTCCTGCCCGATCCGGTTTGGGCGGCGGTTGTCTTGCCCGTGGGACTTGGTGGTGATACCCTTGAAGGAATACGACGCCGTGTTAGGCATGGATTGGCTAGCGAGGTACCGGGCGCTCATCGATTGCGAGAAAAGACAGCTGCGACTGCAAGAACCGGGTTTCCCTGAGCACGTGTACCTGGCGTGCAAGAGTACCACTTTCCCTACGGTTATCTCAGCGGCAAGAGCCAGAAGACTAGTTGAGGGTGGGTGTGTAGCCTACTTGGCGTCGGTGGACTTAATCGCCCGCCCGACGGGCACACCGTCAGACATTGCAGTGGTGAGGGACTTCCCCGACGTTTTCCCAGCAGAGTTACCAGGGATGCCTCCCGAGCGTGAAGTAGTTTTCCCCATCAAACTCCTACCCGGTACTCAACCTATTACGAAGGCGCCCTACCGAATGGCCTTCGCAGAGCTGAAGGAGCTCAAGGCACAACTTGAAGACCTGTTGGAAAAGGGATTTATCAGGCCGAGCGTGTCGCCTTGGGGCGCGCCGGTCCTCTTTGTGCGAAAGAAGGACGGAAGTTTACGACTCTGCATCGACTACAGAGGGATCAACAAGGTCACCGTGAAGAACAAATACCCTCTGCCTAGAATCGACGACCTCTTCGACCAACTGCGGGGTGCGACAGTCTTCTCAAAAATCGATCTACAGTCGGGCTACCACCAGCTTTGGGTTCGAGACGAGGACATCCCGAAGACTGCCTTCCGGACCCGGTACGGCCACTATGAGTTCACGGTTATGCCCTTCGGATTGACGAACGCCCCCGCGGTGTTTATGGACATGATGAACCGCATCTTCAGGCCCTTCATCGACCGGTTCGTGGTGGTCTTCATCGACGACATCCTGATCTATTCAACCACTGACGAGGAGCACGAGGATCACTTGCGAAGCGTTCTCCAAACTCTCCGGGAACAAAAACTTTTCGCTAAGCTCAAGAAATGCGAATTTTGGCTGCGCGAGGTGGCTTTCCTGGGTCACGTAATTTTAGCAGAGGGAATCGCGGTGGATCCTAAGAAGGTGGAATCTGTACTCAGCTGGCAGCCGCCAACCACAGTGACGGAGATTCGCAGTTTCCTGGGCCTGGCAGGATACTACCGACGTTTCGTCGAGGGTTTCTCGAAGATAGCCGCCCCTCTGAACCGGCTAACAAGAAAAGGAGTGAAATTCGTCTGGACGGACCAATGTCAAGAGAGCTTCGAAGAACTGAAGAGAAGGCTAACCAGAGCGCCCGTACTCGTTTTGCCGATTCCCGGCGAAGACTACGAAGTGTATTGCGACGCGTCCAGAATCGGCCTTGGGGGTGTGTTGATGCAACAAGGAAGGGTAATAGCCTATGCCTCCAGACAGCTAAAGGACTACGAGAAGAACTACCCAACGCACGATTTGGAGTTGGCCGCGGTAGTGTTTGTTTTGAAACTGTGGAGACACTATCTCTTTGGTGTCCACTGTACGGTATTCTCGGATCACCAAAGTCTAAAATACTTGTTTACCCAGAAGGAGTTAAACCTACGACAGAGACGGTGGTTAGAATTATTAAAGGATTACGACTTGTCAATCCAATACCACCCCGGAAAAGCTAACGCGGTGGCGGATGCGTTGAGTAGAAAGGCGCAGCAAGGAGAGACACCTGCAGGCGGGTTAACTGAACAGGACACCTTGATCGCGGACTTTGCGCGCATGAAATTGGAAGTGGTACCGGCAGGCACGGTTGCACGACTGCTATCCATGGTAGTCAAGCCCACACTGTTCGAGAGAATTCGGGAAGGACAACAGGCTGACCCTCAGTTACAGCTCGTGCGAGACAAGATCTCTCCCGACCAAGAGAACGACTTTTCAGTGGAAGCCGACGGCACCCTACGTTTTCGTGGGCGGATCTGCGTGCCAGATTCGAAAGAGTTGAAGGAGGAAATCTTATCTGAGGCACACTGCACCCCTTATGCGGCGCATCCGGGAGGTACAAAGATGTACAGGGACCTTAAGCAAACTTTCTGGTGGCCAAAATTGAAGTTGGATGTGACACGACATGTAGCTCACTGCTTGGTGTGTCAACAGATCAAGGCGGAGCATCAACGACCCGCAGGAAAACTACAGCCGCTACCAGTGCCAGAATGGAAGTGGGACCAAATCACCATGGATTTTGTCACTGGGTTCCCACGCTCGCAGCAGGGCCACGACGCGATCTGGGTCGTTGTGGACCGTTTAACCAAGTCAGCGCACTTCCTACCGATTCATACGACGTGGACCCGGGATCGACTAGCCCAGGTGTACCTTGGCGAGATAGTAAGATTACACGGGGTTCCAACATCTATTACCTCAGACAGGGACACGCGCTTTGTCTCAAAGTTTTGGCAAAGCCTACAACGGGCTTTAGGGACCAGACTGCAGTTTAGCACAGCCTTCCACCCCCAGACTGATGGACAGTCCGAGCGGGTGATCCAGACCCTAGAGGACCTACTACGCGCCTGTGTACTTGACTGGGGTGACGGTTGGTCACGCTACTTGCCCCTCGTGGAATTCGCCTACAACAACAGCCACCAAGCCAGCATACAGATGGCGCCCTTCGAAGCTTTATATGGAAGACGTTGTCGATCCCCGATCTGTTGGGACGATTTGGGAGAGCGGAAGTTCTTGGGACCCGATTTAGTGGAAGAAACTGAAGCAAAGGTACGACTCATCAGGCAACGCCTACTCACAGCCCAGAGTCGACAGAAAAGCTACGCAGACCGTCGGCGACGCGACCTGGAATTTCAAGTGGGAGATCATGTGCTCTTACGTGTTTCACCAACCAAGGGGATTAAACGCTTCGGTTTGAAAGGCAAGTTGAGCCCGCGGTATGTTGGACCATTCGAGATCCTGGAGCGCATCGGCCCGGTGGCTTACCGCCTTGCCCTACCACCTAACCTCGACCGTGTCCACGACGTGTTCCACGTCTCGATGCTCAGAAGATACCTCTCCGACCCATCACATGTTCTGGACGTCTCCACCCTAGAGCTGAAGGAGGACCTAAGCTTCGAGGAAACCCCGGTGCGGATCCTAGCAAGGGAAAGTAAAACGCTGAGAAACCGAGTCATTCCCTACGTGAAGGTGCTTTGGAGCAACCACGAGGAACGAGAAGCGACGTGGGAGTTGGAGTCAAAAATGAGGGAGACCTACCCCGATCTTTTCACCGCGACCCAGGATTAAGTTTCGGGGACGAAACTTGTTTTTAAGAGGTGAGTGGTGTAGTAACCGCCCTTAAATAGTATGGTTGGATTTATTTTAATTATTTAATTATCGCGTTCCCCTCCTTTGCGGTCCGGCGGCTGGAAAAATAATTCTTTTTTTGGACAGACCGTCGGGGCCCGCGGATATTTTTAGACGGTAGAGCTCGCGAATTGGAGCGCGGCGGTGCGACCGGATTATTTTTCTGACTCCGGGATCTCCCAGAATTAATTTCTGAAGGTTACCAGCAGTTCCGGGTGCCTCAAATAAGCTTTTGGGCGATTGGCACGCTTTTCGGGGTAAGTCGGACCCCGGTTTGTGCCCAAACGACTAATTAATTATTTAGTGTTGAGTTGGAACTTAGGGTTTTTCCCACTCCTTGTTTCTTTGTGCGTTAGGTCTCGTGCGAAAGAACCCGAACCCCAGTTTCTTTCCCCTTCATCGGTTGGCGTGAAGAATCGAAGCGACGAGACGGGAAGAAGGAACATTCGGTGGAATCCGGCGAACGAGAGCACAACGATCCTCCTCCTCCCTCCCTTACCGGCAAAAACGAGGTGAGCGATCCGGGTCCTTCCGTTTCTTTTTTTGGTATGGATTTCCTTCGTGTCGTGTCGCGTGCGAGGCGCGTTTGGGGACCAAACGGGAGGCCGCCGCCGCCGTGTTTAAACGGGAGGCCGCCGCCGCCGTCACCGTGTTCACGAGATCATCGCCGGAGCCGCCGTGATCGCGGGGTCGCAATCGGAGCGAAAATCGAGGTCACTGTAGGGTTTTTCAGGCCGCGGTCCACACACCCGGGTGCACCTGGCGCACGCCCTTCCGTCCCGGGGCCGCGGACCCGGCGCACAAAGCTGTGCGCCAGGCCGCGCGGTCCACCGGGCCGGCGTGCGCCCGGCGCACGCGTTCCGTCCCGGGGCCGCAGACCCGGCGCACAAAACTGTGCGCCAGGCCTGCGCGGTCCACCGGGCCGGCGTGCGCCCGGCGCACGCCCTCGCGCCCCGGGGGCGCGGACCCGGCGCACGGCGCGGTGCGCCTGGACGCGCGGTGCACGCCCGAGCGTGCACCCGGCGCTCGTCAACAGTAGCGGGGCGCCGTGAACCCGGTGCGCGCCCGCAACCGTGCGCGGCCCGGCCCGAGGCGCCCGGTGCACTGCTGCAGGATGCTCCCGGTCTGCGCCGCGCCCGCCCGCCGCCGTGGACCCGGTCCACGCCTGGTCCCGTGCACCAGGGTTCCAAATAAAAGCCCAGAAGCTCCGTTTTTAGCCCGTTTCGCGTCATTTTTGAGTGTTTTTAACCACGAAGACATTTTTAACAAGTATAAATTTATTGTAGCTTTCTGGGCACAGCGAGGGCGTTCTCGTTGGAGTTTCACACGTCTTCTCCGTCACGTTGAGGTGGGTTTTACTTTGGGGATATGTTGTCGGATCCCCGACTGTTGTTTTTCAATTTTAAATAATCCAAGAAAGTTTGTTTTATGTTAACATAAGAAAAGTTGCGAGGCATTTGTTGATACTGACCTAGTAGTTCTCATAGTCACTATTATCTGGTATACTGTTATTATGTGGTTACTTGGCTCGAGGCTGCAGCACGCGCACCCGCGGTTTGGCCACCGCTAAGGGTGCGCTTTTCCGGAAAAGTGGTCGATGACCCGTGTAGACCCACGAGGTGACGTAGTGGGGGCTCCCGTAGGTGGGGAGTTTGAGGCGCCGAGGTGCGAGCGTTGAGACCCGTCGGGGTAGGTGCTCGACGTGGTTTACCGAGGTAGGTGCTCGGTTGGATGCCGGGGTCGGTGCCCGGACTAGGTTGTGCAGGTGTGCGAGGTTTTGTCCCCGTGTGGGGGAGAGTGGTTGCTCCGGATAGTTACGGTTGGCGCACTTCTTTTTCCTGCTTTCCTTATTATTTTACTTTGTCGCTGACTTCCCACATTGTGACAGGGTCCTTTCGGGGGAGCGATAGGCGACGGTGAGGCCGAGACTGGAGCGGTCGGGTCTGTGGAGACCCCGCATTAGTATTATTTACTTCTCCTTTATTGTCGCTTTTTATTCACTGCTGTAGACTTTTGTGTGGTTCTCGATACCCTCGTGGGGTCGGTGTGGATGTCGGCACGTCTTATATTTACACTGTTGCATTTCCTTTCCTTTTCTTAGGCCGCTTTGTGAAAAGAGAAAACAAACAAAAAGAGATTGCGAAAACTGTTTTTAAAACTTAGGTGTCGTGTGGGCACCACTTTTCAAAACCCTGTGGTTTTATGTTATTTACAAACTAGTTTTTAAACTTGGTGCCGGGTGGGCGCTGTTTTCAACAATTGTGGTTTTATGCTTTCTAATTGATCGGCCGTGAGTCTTATGCAATTTTGGTACTTGTGTGAATGCTTGAAACTGTTGTGATTGAACTGTTGGCTGCGTTTGGATCTTGTACTAGCTGCAACGCCGTGCATGTACAGGGGAGACTCTGTCCGTGTGCAGAGTGACCTTGTACATGCGGCGGGTCTGGGCACGCGCCGGGGAAGGCCTTTTTACAAAAAAAAAATTTCTACACGCTAAATTGCTTAATATTGTAAACCGTTTCCGCTAAATGAAAACCCCGGGGCGTGACATAATATAACAGATTTTTGGTAACGTTTTACCCTCATGCTAATAAAGGTTAAGTTAAGGAAAAGTAAAATAACGGATTTACTTAAGTTGATAATCATGAGGTGCGGGTATTTTTCTGCGATAGAGCTCGAAAAACGGAGAACGGCGGTGCGATCGGATCCGGATTCCGACTTACGGAACCCCCAGAAAGGGGTGAAAAGGATCGCAATAGCCAGGGGGTGCATCAAAATCCGTGTAAGTGATTTTGCACGCTTTCCGAGGAAATAAGGGATTATCTTTAAAGAATTATCTTTAAAGAATTATCCCGAAGGATTATCTGTGAGGAATTAATTAATTAATGAATGAATTAATTAGGGTTCAAAAATATCCGAAGTGGATTTTGACGGTACGTACGTACGAAAAGGGAAAATAAAAGAAATAAATTAATAACAAGATTTATTTAGTCCCCGTATACCGAAAGGAAACCCTAGTCGTAAAAGATAGCCTCCTCAAACCCTTCCCTTTTGTGCGCGCCGAAAACCAAACGAAACCCTAGTTTGAAAAGAGAGAAAGGAGAAAAGAGAAAAGAAAAGGAAACCCTAACCGGGGGAAAAAGAAATAGAGAAGGAAGAAGTGGAGGAACCCGATCGCCCCGATCGACGTGCCGGAGACCGGAGAATGAGACATCACCGCCATCGGAGGGCGGATCCGGATTCTCACCACCGCAAAGAACGGGGATCGGGATCGCGTTGCCTCCTCCATCGGAAAAAGGTTAAGAATCGTTACTTCTCTCCTTCGTCGGTTTAATCGTGGGTTTTCCGTGTTCTTTCGAGATCGGTTTAATCGGTAAATTAGTCGCGGGTTCTTTATTGTTTTGATCGGTGATTTGTTGGTGTTTTGACCGAGTTTAACCGATGGTTTTAATCGGCTTGATCGGAGGTTTAATCGGGTTACCGATCGATGTTTTTGTTTGGCCTCTGATCAATGGTTTTATCGTTGGAGCAATCCGGAGTTTTTGTTTGAGTTATTTTGGTGTCTATCGGAGCATGGGGGGAGTTAACGGGAGGCTGCCGTCGCCGTTGTTAAACGGGAGGCCGCCGCCGTCATTACCAGGTTCGCGGGGTCGTCGCCGGAGCCGCGTGGGGGGCGAACGGAGAAGAAAACGCAAAAAACGGAGAAGAAAACGGGAACCGGGGGAGTACTGTTCACCCCGTACGGCCCCCCCCAGCCGCGGTCCACCGGCGGATCGTGCACCCGGCGCACGGCTCTGCCGCCTGGGGGCGCAGACCCGGCGCACAGCCGCGTGCGCCGGACCGGCCCGCAGTTGCGCGGTCCACACGCCGGGCGTGCACCCGGCACACGCCCCCGCGGCCTGGGGGCGCAGACCCGGCGCACGGCCGCGTGCGCCAGCCCAGCCCGCAAGCGCGGTGCACGCCCAGGCGTACACCCGGTGCTGCCGCCGCGACCGGGAATTGGCGAACCCGGCGCGCGCCTCTTGCCGTGCGCGGCCCGGCCCAAGACGGCGCGGTCTACCGCACAGTGCGCGCCCGGTCTGTGATGGCCGCCACCCTTGGCCGCAGACCCGGTCCAAGCTCGGTTCCGTGCACCAGCCCCCAACGGAAGACTCCGGTAGCTCCGTTTTCGGCCCGTTTCGTCCCTTTTTGAGTGTTTTTGACCACGACGATATTTTTAACAAGGGTGTAGCTCTTCGGGACAGTTTTTGGTTCGATGGGTTTTTGTTGGACGACACGGTCCGCTTGGCACAGTGATTTTAGATTTTCGTCGGTCTATTGTTACAGTGGTCGGGACCACTGTTTTTCCTATTTAGGGTAAAAATGTTAAAAGGTGTTTTTGGTTATTTTATTAGGCCGCGTGAAGTTCGGATTCGCCTAGGAGGGACATGGGCGCGGTCGTTTATCTTCATTCAGGTGGGTACTTTTGATTAATTTCGGTGCAGGGTCGTTCCCGAGTATTTCGTTTAATAAAGTAGATATTTTTGGTAAAAGTGACTAACCCCATGGCATGTAAATCCCATATTCTATTCTCATTGAGGCAGCTGCGGTCGTATGATCGTTTACTACTGACTAACGCTGCTGAGGTCGCAACATGGTTTTACACTCATATTGCTTACACGCACACCGGCAGTTTGGCCACTGCACAGGGTGTATTTTTTCGGAAAGATGGTAAGTTGTTTTACCCGTGTACCCCACAAGGAGAGGTTAGTGGGGACCCCACAAGGAGAGGCGACTGCTACTTGGGCAGTGGAGGGGTTGGAGGCACCAAGAAAATGAGTACGGTATTCTGGGGTTGGTGCCCAGCTTGTTTCGGTATTCTGGGGTTGGTGCCCAGCTTGTTTCGGTATTCTGGGGTTGGTGCCCAGGTTGTTTTGGTATTCTGGGGTTGGTGCCCAGCTTGTTTTGTGACAGGGATTAGCGATACATGAGGGGGAAGTAAATGCTCCGGTGTATCGGTTTGTCTATTCAGTTATTGCATTTACTGTTTACATATACTTTATCAGTCACTGACCACCCACACTGTGACAGGTCCGAGCAGGGGTGGGAATCGGGACGACGGTGAGGCAACGGTTAGAGGACCATAGCCCTTGAGGCTATTAAACTTTACAGTTATGGTTATCTTTTATTGTGTTTGGTTAGTCTAGCTGTAATCACTTGTGCATGGTTTCTTGTGGATGTTGGAATGAGGACTTCGAGTAGGATTTTATTCTCTTATCTGTGAATGTTAAGATGTATGATTGCGGCTCGTTTTCAAGTGCAAACATGGTTTCAAATGTATTTTCAAACCAGGTGTCGTGTGGGTACTGATTTCAAAACTCGTGGATTTATCCTTTCAAGCATAATGGCCGCCAAAAAGGATTTGCGAAAACTTTTTGTAAAACTGGGTGTCGAGTGGACACCGACTTCCAAACCTATATGTTTATGCTAGTCTGAATGTGATAGATGTAACTGTTTGGTTAAATCTAGTCTCTCCTCGTTGTCAGTCATGGTTTGCATGGTTAAAGTAATTGTCGTGCTTGGAACGCCGTGCATATACAGAGGAGGCTCCGCCCGTTTGGGGAGCGAATTTGTATATGTGGCGGGTCTGGTGCGCACCGGAGGCGAGGTTCATTTAAGAAAAAAAAAAATGGATATGTTTTTCTGCTCTTTTAGAACCTCCGGGGCGTGACAGATTATATGGTATCAGAGAAAACGACTTTAACCAAGGTGATCATGACCAACATCCACAGAGTGTAATAACACAAGTAACTAACCAATTCGATAACCAAGTTGTAGGTGTGTAAAGTACGAGCATGATCGCGGGGGAAAAAGGGATAGAGTCCCAGCGTTCGCAGGTCAAGGGGCTAGACCAATTAAGTCTAGGACTAACTTGGTTTCTTTGTATGCACGGTTAATGGCCCGAAATCGCTCTTCAATCGATGGTGCAGAAGAGGATACGACGGTTCCGGCAACAGTGGAGAATCGGCTACTCCAACAACAGATTACGCGACATGGCTTAGCGCTTTCCTTTTTTTTTGTTAGGAAAGACGAACCCCACACAAGGATAGTCTACATAGCGACACTATTCGGGTCATACCGACGATGGGTTTACCCGCTTACCGAGAAGTGATCGACAGGACCACTATGGTGGGGCAGGAATTGGCCGTTCCACGCACCTGGCAGAAGAATCATGAGCCTGCCGGGGGCCGAAACGACCCCAGCCATAGCTCGGGAATGACTTTCCCAACGGGAGCCGACCACCCCAGTGTCCGAAGACGCCGCAAGGAACCTGAAACACATCAGACAAGGGAATCGATACAACATGGAGTATCGACAAGAATATGTAAGGTTGGCCAATTGTGTTTCCTTTGTTATAAGGGATGAAGCTCACAAAGCCCGCCTCTTCGTAGACGGATTGCGGAGCAATATTTTCGAAGTCGTGCAAGCGGTGGAACTTCACACCTTCCAGAAAGTGGTGGATAGGGCCACCATAGTGGAGCGCGGATTCGTGGTGACGCGCGCCCGACGAGAGGATTCGGAGTACAACAAGGACAAGAAACGACCCCAGCCCTTCTTCGGAGGGGGATTTTCTAGCAGGGACCGTCCTTACATCATCTACAAAGGAGTACCCCGGGGAAAATTATTCGTTTTCGGAAGCACGACCATTGCTTCTGATGTGACAAACTGGGACAGTTCCGCTTTAACTGCCCCCAACCCGGGAACAATTCTTCGGAGTCGCGACACGGGTGAGAGGTCTTATGCGACGACACAACAAAGGACGCACTACCCGAGGGAAGTAGTAGCAGGAAAGACCCCTTACGAAGAGTAATGTTGGTCTTGACCCCAGGAGAACCCTTAGAAGCAAATAATTTGTACCTTCCTGCCCTATAAGGAAGCGAAGACTTAGTGTCTTTGGCGTTGGCCCTTTATCAATGGGTCAAATAGGTCCAACTTCCTGCCTTGAGACAATAGGCCCAGGGGACTCGTAAGTTGAGTTGGGTGAGCCCAATAGGTTGAGTGGGCTGCGGTCCACAATAGACCTAACGGCAAGAGGCCAAACAATAGACCCAACGTCCGGTGGGTTGAGTCCGGTCGAGATCTGTGGCGCGATGTATGCCCGCTTTAAGTGAATTGGTTGCGCACCTCCAAAAGCTCAAGCTTTTGGGGTTAATGGTTAGCGCCCACGATCCGACATTTGTGACTTAGTGGTGTCACTGCTAAGAGAATTCAAGGGAATACTCGGAAGGGATGGGCTTACCGAGTAACAGGTGCTAGTCGATTGCGAGAAACCGAGCGTGCCGTCTTGGGGCACACCCGTTCTATTCGTACGGAAGAAGGACGGGAGACTACGATTATGCATCGACAATCGGGGAATGGATAAGGTCATAGTAAAGGACAATACCCTCGCTTCGGATGGAGGACCTCTTCGACCAACTACCAGGAGCGACGGCGTCTTCAAAGATTGATCTGCTGTCTGGCTATCGCTAGGTTAGAGTCCGGAGAGATGACATACCAAAAACAGTCTTTCGAACTCGGTATGGTCGTTATGAGTTTACGGTTATATCGTTTGGACTCATTGTCGCTCCAGCGGTGTTCATGAAAGTGATAAACAGGATCATGGAACCTTTCTTAGACCAGTTTGTAGTGGTCTTTACAAATGACATCCCGATCTACGCTCGCACAGACAAAGGTGTAGAGTTATTTAGGATCCACAAGGATCTAAATAGGTACTATCAAACACCTAGAGGGGGGTGAATAGGTGTAATATTATAAAAGCCAATCTCAGTGCAAAAATAAAAAATAATGCGGAAAATAAAAATCAACACACCGAGATTTACGTGGAAACTCCAATCCAGGAGAAAAACCACGGGACCAACACGCAATAACAATCCACTAAGAATTGAAGAATAACAAGGTGATTACCGACTCCACGGACTCGACCCCTCCTTCAAGTTCTTCGGACCTTGCGCTGACCGGTTGGATGTCCACGCAATAACAATCCACTAAGAAACGAAGAATAACAAGGTGATTACCGTCTCCACGGATTCAACCCCTCCTTCAATTTCTTCGGACCTTGCGCTCCACCGTTTGCACGTCCACTGCACACGTTCGAATCCACGAACGCCACTCGAATCCACGAGCACACGTTTCGAATCCACGAAACGCCTTCAACACACCGAATCCACGGTGCCACGTCGAATCCACGACGCAAACTCAGCCGGTAAGAATATTGGCTTCGATGGTGATCCTTTGCTTAGATTATCAATGAAGATCCATGGGAAAAATCTCTAAGCAAAGATTAGATCAATTCGACAAAAGATAGATCTTGGAAGAACCGTCGAATTGACCTAAAAGAGGCTATAAAGAAGAACGATAAAAACCTAGCCTCTAGGGTTGCTCTCAAGTGTTTTATAAATTGATCGGTATTGAACCCCCGTTCTTGAGAAACCCTAAATGTCTATTTATAGCCCTTGGAAACATATTAGAGTCGGTTTAGGAAACTTTTCCCGAGAGGGCATTGTGTACCGGTACCAAATATCGTGTTCCGGTACGCAATGGTGCAAAACACAGATTTTTCTATTGTGTTCCGGTACGCGAGTCCGTGTTCCGGTACGCAATGCAATTTACAGAAAATTCTGTGTCGGGTTAGAGGAACTTCAAGTGTGGTTCCGGTACGCAATGTAAAAACTGATTTTTCCAAGATAAACTTTATCCAAAACAAACCCAGTACCGGAGTCCAAACTTAAAACAAGTTATAAGTTAAAACCAAGTTCCTAAAACCAAGTCTAAACCGGTTTTCATTAATTTTCTGTTTCCAATGATTATAAATGAACTTTAATCACCATGAGCTATATTTAATCATACCTGAGAGTTGACTTGGGCTCATGTTGAATCTTCAACGAGTCTTCGAAGGCTGATTTGACAAATTGATCCCTTTAAGACTCCGACTCAACTTACTGACTTGACTCACGAAATGTGCCAACACCAAAAAGCCGTAACAATCTCCCCCTTTGGCAATTTCGTGACAAAACCCAAAAATACATAAAAACTCTCAAGTCACTCATCTTAAACCAAAAGATCGAAATTCAATGTCATCACCAGAACATTGATTTTCTTTGCGTGAAAGATCCAATAAATACAAAATACATTTGAACCAAACAGTCCTAGAACAAACTCTATGACTTAGGACTTGGAGTCTTAAAGTGATGTAATTCCTGCAAAACAAAACTCCAAACAAAATCAAACGTTAGTCGTTAGAAATTAAAATCCTACATTTGATCCGTCTTCCTTTTGGTTCTTTTGTTTTTCGGCTCTTTCAATGTCTCCCCCTATTTTGAGCATCTCCAACATGTTCTCCATGTTCTCCCCCTTTGTGATCGTGTTCTCCCCCTACGATCATTTCCGTTCTCCCCCTTTTTGTCACAAATTGTCAAACAGTTAATAGAAACAAAAAGAGAACATACTAGAAGGATAAGTTCTTAGTTACATGCCCATTAGAGTTCTTGTTCAACACAAAGTGAAAAGAAACTAAAAAGCAAAAACAAGAAGGTAAAGAGATCACTCATCCTGATCTGAATCTTCATCGTCCTCATGTGATGTAGGTCCGTGAGATGTACTCGGTGCAGTTGCTCCAGTGACCACATCATCATGTTTGCATCCAAGAATATCGAAGATTTTCTTTAAGCTATCCTCAAGTTTCTTGAAGCCTCGCTCCATCCTTTGCTCCATCCTTTTCTTTAGTGAACGAACATCCCGATGCAGGGTTTGAAGAGTTACAACCTCATCTGGTTCAGGAGATTCTTGACGAGGTGGTGCACTCACTGTCGCTTCACTTGCATAGGCTTTTGTATGCCCAAAAGTCTTCAAAGTGCTAATTGACTTGGCTAAAGTGATTCCATCAATTGCCCCCAAGCCATAATCATATTTGGCACAAGTAATGTCCACTCCGTGATCTTCCAGAATACGCGTAATCAAGATCGGATACGGTAGAAGGTCACGTTGTCTAGATCCTTCAATGACATGCACCATCTGCTGCCAAATGAGAAATGGAATGTTGGTGTTAATTCCATTTGCACTTTCCGGGTGACCAAGGAGAAAGAGAAGTAACAATCGATCCCATCGAATCCTTTTGGTCCCCAGTGTGGGCAATAGGTTGTAGCATACGATTAAGGACAAAATATGATACTCTGGTTTTAGGTCCTTTGATTCAACATATGATCTGTTCGTGTGCGTCCCTGTCTTGCAAATAGAGTCCACAACCATATCCCAATGGGTATCATGTAGGAAGTTTCCATCAGTATAATAAAGACCAGTAGTGTCAACAGCTAATCCAAGGTTTGCACCAATTACTGCTGGAGTAATGTCAAACTTGACGCCTCTAACTGTTGTTTCAAAGACGAAGGCCCCGGTGTCATGGTCTTTTTGAAGTATGTTACCTTGCATGTAGAATTCCCTGATGATCTCCACACAAAAACCCATCTTAGGTTGAACGCTGCCAAGTGGCCGAATATGGCTTCGTTCCAAAATCCTTGCAAAGTCTGGCACCTCACGACATAGCTCATTAAAGTTCACGTGTCGCTCTCCAATGCATGTGCGGTTTGCAAATCTAGCACGGCGTTTTGCACTCACATGCGGTTCACTTTCATCAACATTTGATCTCCGTTGAGAGCGCTCGCGTATTACCGGTCCACCGGTACTTCTACGCGGAGGAGAATCCGCACCCTTCTTTTTCCTTGGAGCCATAGGTGCTTTCCCTTTTCCTTGAACTGTTTCTTCTTCATATTCTGAGGAATTTTCAGAATCTGAGCTAGTTGAATCCTCGTTGCGTGATCGTTTGGTAGCCTTTTTCTTTCCAGAACCACGACCACGTCCACTTCCAGTGGCCATCAGATCACTAGTGCAAGAAGCCATGAAAATGCCATTTCCTACAAAGCATATAATGCACTATGATTTGATCATATAGAAAGGTTTAAACATGTCTAAGAAACATTCTAAACATGTCACAATTGATGATTCATCATTCAAAATTAAAAGCCCTAATTCTCAATTTCTTTTATGCTAAGAACATATGAAAATGTTAGATTCAATCAAATAAGCATGAAAACATGAATCTAATTAGATAGAAAGCAACCATATATGTTCTAAACATGAATTAAGAGTGATTTAAGCAAGAGATTTCATTTGGAGTAAGGATCAACTCAAAAATCCCAAAATAAAACATCAAAACCTAAAAACTAGGGTTTTGAGACAAAAGTAAGCAAGATTAATGAAGAAACTTACAAATCAAAGCAACAAATCACTTGATCTTGATGAAAAACCCCTTAGAAATGTTTTAGAGAGAGAGAGGGAGGGTTTTGGAGTGGGAGAAATGAATTAAAGACAATGTGGTTTCGGAATAAAAAGAATCCCAGATCGCGTACCGGTACAAGAAGTCGCGTACCGGTACGTAGTGTAAAAACCGAAAATTCTTCGTTCGGGTTCCGGATTGAAAAACAGGGGGTCATCCGGATCCGCAATGTAGTTCCGGTACTAAAAGAGTAGTACCGGTACGCCAGTGAAAAACCAGAAAAATTCACATTCGGGATCCGGATTGAATTTTCTAATCCGGATTGGATTTTCAGGTACTAAAAAGCAGGTACCGGAACAACAGAGCCAAAAAGCAAAAATTTCTTGAAACAAATCCAAATTTTGAAATCTTTTCAAATACTGATTTGTATACCATCAAGAAATCCATTTAAGTGCTTTGAAAAACAATGAATTCACATAGATGTCATTCAATCCAATTAATTATAAAAATTAAAAAGATTTACTCCAAAATCATGAAAAATAAAGGTAAAACATTATAGACCGTTTTTCATGTTATATTCATCAAACACAAGTCATCAAAAATAATCTTGAGATCCAAACTCTATCAAGATGTAACGGATTTACAAAGATGACTTACGGAGATTTTCCAAATGACATCAATCTTGAATTCTACCCTTTCAAATTTGAGATAAGCACTAAAGTACCTAAGGGTGGCTCTTTGAGCATCTTTTTAACTATCCCACCTTATACCAACCAGGAGATTGTTCAAAATAAGAACTTTGAATTTAAATCTCCGAATGCTTCAACTAAAGATTTTCTCATAAAATATTTTTCAAGCATCTAAAACATGTGGTAGCTCTTTCCAACATGTGGTGGTAGTTTTCACACTCCTTTCGGATGTAACTCTTTCCACATCTTTTGCAACTCATTTATTTACCCTTGTAAGAAGGCAATCTCTTACGTGAAAGAATTAAATCCCAAATTTAGTCTATCGGTTGTCTCACATTTATCACAATGAATTCACACAACCGAGATAGATTAAGCATCTAAAGATCACACATGATTTCTAAAATTTGATGCTTATAACTATCAAAAACTCCTATAATGAAGTATCTTCAAGATTATGATTATGGAGTAAAGTTGATAATTCATATAAAATTAAATTGGAGTGATTGAAAGTGAAACCCTTTTTATTCAATGCACTTGTTCGTTAAAACCCTTTTGTTTAAAAAAAAACAAAATATAAAACCAAGAGCATTGAAAACATGTAATGCAAAGATTAAGAAAAATATGAAGGAAAAACCAATCAAAGCATTACATACAGTCATAAGCTAATTAGAACTTAAGACAAGGAAAGATATCACCTTTCCGAATCCAAAATCGCTGGATTTTGGGTTGTCTTGATTCGTTGTGGCCGGGGGTTGTCCGCTTTGACTGTTGATCCACCTTAGGTCTTTGCCTTGCAATGATCCACTTGTATGATTGATGTTGTGGCTCGGACCTTTGGTGGGTTGAGTGAACTCCATTGACTTGATGTGTCTTTTGATTCCGTTGAGTTCGCTCTGTAGATGAAGTTGCCGAAGGATTTTTCTTTCTCTTTTTCGGGCAATTCTTCACCAAATGTCCTTCAAGTCCACAAAGGTGACATGTCCTTCCTTTCGATTTTATTGTGGAACTTGAAGCATGTGCAGTTTGGTCCTTTTTAAATCCCAAACCAACCTTGCTTGCTTGACCTAATCCGGACATACAATTAAGTTTCTTGGAACCGGTTGAAAGCCTTTGTATGTCGGATTTAAGTTGATAAACTTGCTTGGTCAAAACTTGGTTGGTGACATGAATATCCTCAAACTGCTTTTCAAGAAAACCAATCTTGTCCATATGGGAATTAACGTTTGTTTCCGATTGGTTTATCTTTTCTTGGAGGATTTTATTATTATCCAATAAAAGCTTCGTTCCTCCTCGAGATCATGAAGTTTGATCTTTAAAGCTTGATTCTCGTCTTGAATCTCAAGTCGTTGCTTCCTCAACTTCTTGTTAAGTTTGGCCATCTTCTTTGATTCCGCAAGAAGTTGTTGGTATGCCTCAACGAGTTCTTCTTCGTCCGACTCCCCCTCACTTGATGACTCTCCTCCGGATGTTGATGTTTCATGCAAAATCAAAGGAATAGAGTCAGTGACTAAAGATGATAAGCACAAATTAGAAGAGGGAATTTGAGAGGCATGAAAAGCAACAATTTTTTCTTTTTCCTCTTCACTTGAGGTCGATTCATCGTAACTAGAATCGTCCCAAGTTTTTGCTTGCAAAGCCTTCTTTTTGTATGATTTCTTAGAAGGACAATCCGTTGAAATATGGCCGTAGCCTTTGCATCGATAGCATCGGATTTCCCCTTCGAAATCATCTTTTTCTTTTTCTTTAGAAGGTTTTGCAACGCCTTTGAGTTTAGAGGATTTAGAACCCGATGATCCTTTAGATGGTTTCGTGGATGAAGATCCATCGGTTCGATTCTTCCAAAATTTCCGACGAAATTTCTTTGTGATCCGCGCCAGTTGTTCTTCAAAATCGGCAAAAGAGATTTCATCGTCGGAACTCGATTCGTCATCTTCTTCCTTTGTTGATTTGAATGCAATACCTGTAAGCTTAGAAGAAGACTTGGAAGAATTTTGATTAGTAGGAAAAGTCATCTCATAAGTTTGCAAAGCACCTACTAATTCCTCTACACTCATCTCATCCGGATGACTAACGGTTTCAATGGCGGTAACCTTTGCCCTAAACCGTTCCGGAAGAGTCCGAAGAATCTTTCTTACAATTTTCGACTCCGGGATCTTTTCTCCCAAATTAGCACATGTATTAATTACATCTTGAAGTCTAGTGTAATAATCTGTAAACAATTCATGCTCTTCCATATGAATAGAGTCAAATTGACTTGTAAGCATCTGGAGCTTTTGAATTTTTACAAGATTAGTACCCTCATGTGTAATTTTGAGAATATCCCAAATTTCCTTCGCGGTTTCACACGCGGAAATTCTCGAAAATTCAGTCGAGGAAAGAGAATTAAAAAGAGCGTTCATACCTTTCCCATTGTAAGAAGATCTTTCGATTTCCTCTTTAGACCATCTAGAGCGAGGTTTTGGGGTAGTAGAATTTCCTACTTCCTCAACAGGATGCACCCAACCGTATTCAACGGTTTGCCATACCCGCTCATCAATAGAGATGAGAAAAGCTCTCATCCGCATTTTCCAATATGCATAATTGGTCCCATCAAAAAGAGGAGGTCTAAAAATATTACCACTTTCACCCATCATGATAGATAAACCTAAAACCCGCTCTGATACCAATTGTAGAGTTATTTAGGATCCACAAGGATCTAAATAGGTACTATCAAACACCTAGAGGGGGGTGAATAGGTGTAATATTATAAAAACCAATCTCAGTGCAAAAATAAAAATAATGCGGAAAATAAAAATCAACACACCGAGATTTACGTGGAAACTCCAATCCAGGAGAAAAACCACGGGACCAACACGCAATAACAATCCACTAAGAATTGAAGAATAACAAGGTGATTACCGACTCCACGGACTCGACCCCTCCTTCAAGTTCTTCGGACCTTGCGCTGACCGGTTGGATGTCCACGCAATAACAATCCACTAAGAAACGAAGAATAACAAGGTGATTACCGTCTCCACGGATTCAACCCCTCCTTCAATTTCTTCGGACCTTGCGCTCCACCGTTTGCACGTCCACTGCACACGTTCGAATCCACGAACGCCACTCGAATCCACGAGCACACGTTTCGAATCCACGAAACGCCTTCAACACACCGAATCCACGGTGCCACGTCGAATCCACGACGCAAACTCAGCCGGTAAGAATATTGGCTTCGATGGTGATCCTTTGCTTAGATTATCAATGAAGATCCATGGGAAAAATCTCTAAGCAAAGATTAGATCAATTCGACAAAAGATAGATCTTGGAAGAACCGTCGAATTGACCTAAAAGAGGCTATAAAGAAGAACGATAAAAACCTAGCCTCTAGGGTTGCTCTCAAGTGTTTTATAAATTGATCGGTATTGAACCCCCGTTCTTGAGAAACCCTAAATGTCTATTTATAGCCCTTGGAAACATATTAGAGTCGGTTTAGGAAACTTTTCCCGAGAGGGCATTGTGTACCGGTACCAAATATCGTGTTCCGGTACGCAATGGTGCAAAACACAGATTTTTCTATTGTGTTCCGGTACGCGAGTCCGTGTTCCGGTACGCAATGCAATTTACAGAAAATTCTGTGTCGGGTTAGAGGAACTTCAAGTGTGGTTCCGGTACGCAATGTAAAAACTGATTTTTCCAAGATAAACTTTATCCAAAACAAACCCAGTACCGGAGTCCAAACTTAAAACAAGTTATAAGTTAAAACCAAGTTCCTAAAACCAAGTCTAAACCGGTTTTCATTAATTTTCTGTTTCCAATGATTATAAATGAACTTTAATCACCATGAGCTATATTTAATCATATCTGAGAGTTGACTTGGGCTCATGTTGAATCTTCAACGAGTCTTCGAAGGCTGATTTGACAAATTGATCCCTTTAAGACTCCGACTCAACTTACTGACTTGACTCACGAAATGTGCCAACACCAAAAAGCCGTAACAAAAGGGTATGAGGAACACTTGCGAGTGATCCTCCAGACCCTCCGGTACCAGAAATTGTATGCCAAACTCAAAAGGGGTGAGTTTTGGCTCCGCGAGGTAGACTTGTTGGGACGCATAGTCTCAGTGTCGGGAATAGTGGAGGACCCGAGGAAGATAGAATCCGTGACCGACTGGGGCTCGGCCAACAACGGGGACAGAAATCCGAAGCTTTCTAGGACTGGCGGGGTACTGCAGACGTTTCGAGGAAGACTTCTCAAAGATAGCCGCTCCCGTGAATCGACTAACTCGGAAAGGGAAGAAATTTGTCTGGTCAACCCAATACCAGAAGAGCTTCGAGGAACTTAAAGACAGACTCGCACGGGCGGTAGTACTCACATTGCCGAAGCCCGGTAAGGACTACGAGATCTATTGTGATGCATCTCGGAGCGGTCTTGGAAGCGTGTAAATGCAACAAGGGAAAGTCATAACATACGCATCAAGACAGCTCAAGGATTACGAGCAGAACTACCCTACACACGACTTGGAGCTCACGGCAGTCGTGTTTGCTTTGAAGCTCTGGAGACACTGCCTTTACGGGGCGCACTGTAATGTGTATTCCGACCACCAGAGCCTCAAATATTTGTTTACGCAACAGGAACTGAACCTACGGCAAAGGCGGTGGCGGAAACTATTAAAGGACTACGATTTGTCCATCCATTACCACCCCGGAAAAGCAAACGTGGTGACCGATGCCTTGACCCGGAAGGGACAGACGGGGGAAACGGCGCTGTGCGCCCTTACCCACAGGATCGGCTAATTGCATAATTTTCGCAACTGAGACTGGAGGTAGAGCCAGCAGGAGCAGTTGCAAAATTTCTGTGCTTAGTGACAAAGCCTATGCTGATAGAGAGGATCGTGGAAGGCCAAGCAACGGACACGCAACTACAGCAGGTACGGAACGTATTATCCTCGAAACCAAGAGGGGATTTGTGATCGGCACTGATGACGTGATGAGGTTCCGGGGATGAGTCAGCGTCAAGGAAAGAAATTCTGGCGGAAGCGTATAATGCCCCTACACTGCGCATCCTGGAGGTACAAAAATGTACAAGAGACCTGAGGCAGACCTTCTGGTGGCCCAAGTTAAAGAGTGATGTGACATAATTCGTGGCACGATGTCTGGTGTGCTAACAGGTGAAAGCGGAGCATCAACGGCCGGCGGGAAAACTACAACCATTGCCCATACCGGAGTGGAAGTGGGAATGGATCACCATGGACTTTGTAACCGGATTTCCGCGATCGCAACAGGGACATGACGCGATATGGGTCATTGTGGACCGTCTAACGAAATCGGCCCACTTTATACCGATTCACACGACGTGGAGCAGAGATCGGCTGGCGCAGACCTATATCGACGAGGTGGTGAGGTTGCATGGAATACCGTCATCCATAACTTCGGACAGGGACACACGTTTCATATCAAACTTCTGGCGGAGTCTGCAGCAGGCACTGGGGACCAAGCTACAGTTTAGCACGGCATTTCACCTGCAGACGGACGGGCAATCGAAATGAGTGATACAGATTCTCGAAGATATGCTTCGAGCCGGTGTGCTAGATCTGGGTGAGGGATGGTCATGCTACCTACCTCTCGTAGAATTTGCCTACAATAATAGCTATCAAGCTAGTATTCAGATGGCCCCGTACGAAGCCTTGTACGGACGCAGAAGTCGATCGCCTATTTGCTGGGACGACTTGGGGGAGCGGAAGCTGTTGGGGCCAGACCTCGTAGAGGAAACAGGAGCAAAGGTGCGCCTTAACAGGCAGCGGTTGTTGACCGCCCAGAGCCGGTAGAAAGGTTACCCGGACCAAAGGCGACGGGAATTGGAATTTGAGGTAGGGGACCATGTGTTGCTACGTGTGTCACTGTCAAAGGGGATAAGACGGTTCGGCATACGAGGAAAGCTGAGCCCACGGTATGTGGGATCGTTCGAGACCTTGGAGCGCGTCGGCCCGGTGGCATATCGGTTGGCCTTATCGCCAAATCTTGAACAGGTGCATAATGTGTTTCACGTCTCGATGCTCCGGAAGTACCTCCCCGACCCGTCGCACGTCCTCAACGCTCCGGTCGTTGAACTGCGGGAGGATTTGAGCCCCGAGGAAATGCCGATACGGATCTTGGCAAGAGAAGAAAAGGAACTTTGTAAATGGACGATCCCTTACGTAAAGGTGCAATGGAGTAACCACGAGGAGCGCGAGGCGACGTGGGAACTTGAGACGAAAATGAATGAGTGTTGTCCTGAGTTATTTAGCGAGGGTTGAGGTTAAGTTTCGGGGACGAAACTTCTTTTAAGGGGTGAGTGGTGTAATATCACAGATTTTTTGTAATGTTTTACACTCCTGCTAATAAAGGTTAAGTTAAGGGAAAGTAAAATAACGGGTTTACCTAAGTTGATAATTGTGAGGTGCGGGTATTTTTCTGCGATAGAGCTCGGAAAACGGAGAACGGCGGTGCGATCGGATCCGGATTCCGACTTACGGAACCCCCAGAAAGGGGTGAAAAGGATCGCAATAGCCAGGGGGTGCATCGAAATCCGTGTAAGTGATTTTGCACGCTTTCCGAGGAAATAAGGGATTATCTTTAAAGAATTATTTTTAAAGAATTATCCCGAAGGATTATCTGTGAGGAATTAATTAATTAATGAATTAATTAATTAGGGTTCAAAAATATCCGAAGTGGATTTTGACGGTACGTACGTACGAAAAGAGAAAATAAAAGAAATAAATTAATAACAAGATTTATTTATTCCCCGTATACCGAAAGAAAACCCTAGTCGTAAAAGATAGCCTCCTCAAACCCTTCCCTTTTGTGCGCGCCGAAAACCAAACGAAACCCTAGTTTGAAAAGAGAGAAAGGAGAAAAGAGAAAAGAAAAGGAAACCCTAACCGGGGGAAAAAGAAATAGAGAAGGAAGAAGTGGAGGAACCCGATCGCCCCGATCGACGTGCCAGAGACCGGAGAACGAGACATCACCGCCATCGGAGGGCGGATCCGGATTCTCACCACCGCAAAGAATGGGGATCGGGATCGCGTTGCCTCCTCCATCGGAAAAAGGTTAAGAATCGTTACTTCTCTCCTTCGTCGGTTTAATCGTGGGTTTTCCGTGTTCTTTCGAGATCGGTTTAATCGGTAAATTAGTCGCGGGTTCTTGATTGTTTTGATCGGTGATTTGTTGGTGTTTTGACCGAGTTTAACCGATGGTATTAATTGGCTTGATCGGAGGTTTGATCGGGTTACCGATCGATGTTTTTGTTTGGCCTCCGATCAATGGTTTTATCGTTGGAGCAATCCGGAGTTTTTGTTTGAGTTATTTTGGTGTCCATCGGAGCATGAGGGGAGTTAACGGGAGGCTGCCATCGCTGTTGTTAAACGAGAGGCCGCCGCCGTCGTTACCAGGTTCGCGGGGTCGTCGCCGGAGCCGCGCGGGGGGCGAACGGAGAAGAAAACGCGAAAAACGGAGAAGAAAATGGGAAACGGGTGAGTACTGTTCACCCCGTACGGCCCCCCCCCCCCCCCCCCCAGCCGCGGTCCACCGGCGGATCGTGCACCCGGCGCACGGCTCTACCGCCTGGGGGTGCAGACCCGGCGCACAGCTGCGTGCGCCGGACCGGCCCGCAGTTGCGCGGTCCACACGCCGGGCGTGCACCCAGCACACGCCCCCGCGGCCTGGGGGGGCAGACCCGGCGCACGGCCGCGTGCGCCAGCCCAGCCCGCAAGCGCGGTGCACGCCCAGGCTGTTACGGAATTTGAGTTGGCGTATTTCGTGGAAAGTGTTAAGTCTTGAAGATTGAAGATGAGAAAAGTTTGGATCATATACCTCAATCTCAAGAAAGAAGAATTCAAAAGGATCAGGTATGTTTAACTAAAGATTTTTGGTGATCCGAATACTTCTTGTAGTGTAGAAATACTTGGAAGAATTTTTTTATTGCATAAAAATTAAAAACTGGACATGGGACATGTTCAGGATCCGGATCAGGCAGTGCAATCCGGATCCCGAAGGGTAGTTGTTCATTGGCAAATCCAATCCGGATCACAGGCCAATTCCGATCCGGATCCCGAACATGGGATTTTGGTGAACTGTATGAACGATCCGGATCGGGACTTCGATCCGGATCCCGAACCCTGTTTTCTGGAATTGTCTATCACGCTACGACGATCCGGATCGCAGCTAATCCGATCCGGATCGCCGTCCTGAAAATTTCCAGAAAAGGTTGTTTTTGATCCTTATCTTCTTCCAATGGTTTCTAACCTATAAATAGACCCTTTATTCATTTTCTAGGGCATCCAGATCGGAAAATAAATAGAAAAATACGCCGAAAGAGAAAAATCCACATATAGAGAAGAAAGGAAATCAATAGATTTATTCTATGTTTCTTCATCTATATTGATTGATTTGATTCTAGGTTTTCCATACTCAGATTTTGAGTAGAATCAAATCAATGAATACTTAGATGGTATTTCCGATCTATTTCTAATCTAAGTATTCGGCGGATCATCACCACCCAAAAAACAACGATTTACCCAAAATCGGCGCGTGGACTCGCGTGGCCTTGTGGATTCAAGGTGCAACCGCTCTCGTGGATTCGGAGCGAGGTACGTTCGTGGATTCGAAGCGTGCTACTGGGTGAAGACCGTGGATTCGGTCGGACGTCGTGGACTCGACGTTGGACGCTGTGGATTCAGCGTTGGGCGCAGATCGTGGATTCGAGAAGCGTCGTGGAGCGAGCGGAGAAGATCTACTAGGAGCGTATGGTAAAAGGTTGAGTCGTCTGTGAGTACGTTATATCACCTTGTACGTGTGTTAATTCTAGTGGATTTCGCCGTGTTATCGGTCCCGTGGTTTTTTACTCCGGTTTGGAGTTTTTCCACGTAAAAATCTTGCGTGTTCATTTATTTTTCCGCATTGGGTTTTATTGCGCAATGATTTTTTGAGTGTTTATTGTTTACACCTATTCACCCCCCTCTAGGTGTTTTTTCCCCTATTTAGATCCATTATTACATATAACCCAACAAGTGGTATCAGAGCGGGAATAGGGTTGTAAACAATGGTTGAAGGTGGAAACATCAATCGACCCCCTTTCTTTGATGGAACAAATTATGCGTACTGGAAAGTACGGATGAAAGCCTTTTTAATTTCCATCGACGAAAGGGTGTGGCAATCAATTGAATTAGGATGGTCTAATCCAACTGAAATTATTTCTGATGTTCGCACCTTAAAACCTAGGTCGAAATGGACCAAGGAAGAGATAGATTCATCTTCTTACAATGGCAAAGGAATTAATGCTCTATTTAATGCTTTGTCACAAACAGAGTTCTCTCGCGTCTCGGCATGTGAGACTGCGAAAGAAATCTGGGATGTTCTTCAAGTTACGCATGAGGGAACTAACCTTGTGAAGATTCAGAAACTGCAAATGCTTACGAGCAAGTTTGACTCTATCTCTATGGCAGAAAATGAATCTTTCACTGACTATTACACACGATTGCAAGACATCGTAAACTCATGTGCTAACTTGGGAGAGAAGATTCCAGAATTTAAAGTTGTAAGAAAAATTTAAGAACTCTTCCTGAACGATTTCGCCCGAAGGTCGCAGCCATTGAAACAATTAAACACCCGGACGAAATGCGTGTAGAAGAATTAGTTGGTGCATTACAAACTTATGAAATGACATTTCCTACTAACTATTCTTCTGGAAAGGCATCCTCTTCTAAGTCTTCAGGTTATGCATTGAAATCAACAAAGAAGAAGACGCGGATTCATCCTCCTCGGACGATGACGAGAACCTATCTATGGAGGACTTTGAGAAGCAGCTCGCTCTCTTGACAAGGAAGTTTCGCCGCAACTTTCGAAGGGGTAATTCAAGCAAAACTCCATCCTTCGGAAAGTCGAAGAAAGGCAAAGGTTCTTCAAGCTACAAGTCAAGAAAGCAAGAGAACTTCTCAAAGGATAAGAAAAGTTCAGAGGGACAAGTACAGTGCTTCAAATGTCGAGGCTACGGCCACATTGCAACGGAGTGTCCCAACAAGAATCCGGCAAAGAAGAAGGCGATGCAAGTCGTCACTTGGGATGACAACTCCACGTCAAATGAGTCATCCTCAAGTGATGAAGAAGACAACGCGACAGCATTCCACGCGTCCACATCTTCACCCTTCATGTGCTTAATGGCAAGTACATCCGATTCCTTGTCCAACTCCTCCCATGTTGAAAAGATTGCAACGGACGATGAATCGAGCAATTCTGAAGGTGAAGATTTTGCTCTTGCCTACCATAAGCTTTTGAGGGATTCAAAGAAACTGGCAAAGCAAAACCGGAGTTGAGAGGGAGATTGCAGGATCTCGAAGAAGAAGTAAAAAGGGTAACCTCTCTCTCAAACGCTCTTGAAGTGGAAAGGGATAATTTAGTCAAAGCAAATGTTTCCCTTCAAGAGTCCAATGAGCTTCTCGAGAAAGAACATAGAAAATGGTGGACAAAGCGAATTACTTCTTGAAGCTCTACGGCGAGGCTCGACAGGAAAAATTGGAAATGACAAAGACCATACGCCAACTAAAGATGACTTAAAGAGATTTTCTTCTGGAAGGAGTAAGTTGGACAGGCTTCTTGGTCTTGGTCAAACAAATAAGTTCGGCCTCGGATACACTCAAACTGGAGACATTCCAAGTTCGAGTGGGACAGTTTTTGTGCCTCAGTCGGTATCTCCTCCTCCGACACCGGAATTCACGACAAGCAACGACAACAAGCCTACTTCATCCTCTTCGGGATCGTCAAGATCTAAGGTATGTTTTCGTTGTGGCATTTCAGGGCACATAAGGAGAAATTGCAAGACGGGAGCCAAACGCACACCTCAAGCACCTCTTGCAATGACTACCAAAAGGTGATTCCTCGAAAATCAACTGCAAATCATTTGAAGGAAAAGAGCCTTGGTAGTTCACCGCTCAAGACGACATCATCAAGGAGCAGCAATTCTTCAACAAGACGCTTTCACCTAGGAGAATAACTTCACGACCATTACCGACGCATTCCAAAAAGGTTTGGGTGCGCAAAGGTGAAATTTTTCCTTGTCTTGTTACTAATGTTTCCTTGCATGCATATGATAGTTCGTCTTGGTATCTGGATAGCGGGTGTTCCCGTCACATGACCGGTGACAAAAACTGTTTTCAAACCTTTGAGAAAATCTCCGGAGGACTTGTTGTTTTCGGAGATGGTCGGTCTTCCAAAATTGTTGGAAAGGGAACGGTAGCTATTCCAGATGGCCCGGTTCTAGAAAATGTGTTATTTGTTCATGGCCTTAAGACTAACCTCATAAGCATAAGTCAACTTTGTGATAATGGTTATTCAGTTAATTTTTCATCTGATGAATGTACTGTAACTGACAAGAACCATGTTTCTTTTTAAAAGGGGTTAGATCAGAAAACAATTGTTATGTAGTTCCTCATAAAATTTCTGAAAAATGTAACCTAGCATCTTTGAAAAATGAAACACTTTGGCATGAAAGGCTAGGTCACATAAACTTTAAGGAACTTGCTAGAATTTCAAACAAAGATGTGGTCAAGGGGGTTCCTAAACTTTCTTTTGAACAAAACATTGTGTGTGGCGGTTGCCAAAAGGGAAAACAGTCTAGGACTGCACACAAGAACTTGAACCACATAGGTACAAAACGGCCTTTGGAACTTTTGCACATGGATTTAATGGGGCCAACTCGTCAACCATCCTTGGGAGGTAAATGGTATATTTTCTTATTGGTTGATGATTTCTCTAGATATACTTGGGTAGCATTTTTAAAAGAGAAAGCTGATACTTTTGATTCTTTTCACGAGATTTGCCATCGTATTATGATTGAAAAGAATGAAAAGATTACTCGAGTTAGAAGTGATAGAGGTGGAGAATTCATAAATTCTAAATTCATTGATTTTTGCACTTCAACGGCATTAAACATGAATTCTCAGCACCTATACACCTCAACAGAATGGTGTAGTCGAGCGCAAAAACAGGGTCGTACAGGAGATGGCACGTGTTATGCTTCATAGCCGGAACTTACGTTATATTTTTGGGCTGAAGCGGTGAACACTGCTGTCTATGTTATTAATCGCGTGTATTTGCGCCCGGGGACTTTAAACACCATATGAACTATGGTTTTGTAGAAAACCTAACATCAAATATTTTCGTATCTTTGGGAGTCGGTGTTTTATTTTACGTGATCGCGAAAATCTTGGAAAATTTGACTCTCGAAGTGACGAAGGGATTTTCTTAGGTTATTCTACAAACAGTAGAGCATATCGAGTTTTTAACTTAGAATCTAAGACGATCGTAGAATCGATAAATGTTAAGGTAGATGAAGCTTTTCACTTTGAATCTGAAAAATCTACCCTCGATATCTCTCTTGATGATGATACACCTGCTAATGCAATTCTTCCGATAATAATGATGCATCTAACGGTTCTTCAAGTTTATCTGATGTGCAGGAATCATCTCGTGTACCTCCGACTACTCCTTACCTCAAACGTTACGCATCTCCAAGGATCATCCTGAATCGAACATCATTGGAGATCCACAAGAAGGAGTTAGAACTCGGAGACAATTGGTTTGCGGATTTGCATGCTATGTATCTCAAATCGAACCAAAGAATGTTGATGAAGCTCTTCAAGATGACTACTGGATTGAAGCAATGCAGGAAGAGCTCCATCAATTTGAGCGAAACAAAGTCTGGGAATTAACGAAGCCTCCGAAGCAACACAATGTGATAGGTACCAAATGGATTTTCAAGAACAAGAAAAATGAAGATGGTACTATCATCAGGAACAAAGCAAGGTTAGTTGCTCAAGGCTACTCTCAAGTAGAAGGTATAGACTTTGATGAAACTTTCGCCCCTGTAGCTAGACTCGAGTCCATTCGTATCTTATTTGCGATTGCTTGTCATTTTAAAATCAAATTATTTCAAATGGACGTTAAGAGCGCCTTTTTAAATGGGTTTTTAAATGAGGAAGTTTATGTGGCTCAACCGAAAGGTTTTGTGGACCATAAACTACCTAACCATGTTTTTCGTCTGAAAAAGGCTCTTTACGGTCTGAAACAAGCACCGCGAGCATGGTACGAAAGGTTGACAAAGCACCTTTTGGAAAAGGGCTATACTCGAGGGGGAGCTGACAGGACTCTCTTTGTGAAGCATTATCAAAACAATTTCATTGTAGCACAAATCTATGTCGATGACATTGTATTTGGTGCAACAAGAGATAATGATGCTTCTAAATTCGCGGAGACCATGGAAAGCGAATTTGAGATGTCCATGATGGGCGAATTGACTTATTTTCTTGGATTACAAGTTAAACAAAACGATGAAGGAATTCACTTGTGTCAATCCAAGTATGCAATGGAGTTGGTCAAAAAGTTTGATTTAGAAAATTCTAAGGATTTTCCGACTCCAATGGGAACTAGCCATAAGGGACTTGGAAGTGAATCACATAGTGAGAATGTAGACGAGAAACTGTATCGCAGTATGATTGGAAGTCTACTATATCTCACGGCTAGTCGCCCGGATATATCCTTCAGTGTTGGGATTTGCGCGAGATATCAATCAGCACCGAAGGAGGTTCACCTGAAAGCGGTGAAACGGATCATCCGATATATCAAAGGTACAATCAATTTCGGAATTTGGTATCCTATGGGAACAAGTTTGGATATTGTTGGATACTCAGATGCCGATTGGGCTGGATCAGTGGATGATCGGAAAAGCACGAGTGGTGCATGCTTCTATCTTGGCCATTGCCTTGTTGCATGGCACAGTAAAAAGCAGAACTGCATAGCACTCTCGACTGCCGAAGCGGAGTACATTTCTGCAGGAAGTTGTTCAACCCAATTGATTTGGATGAAAAGCGTGTTGAGCGATTTCCGGATTTCAGCATCTTCGGTAACCATTTTTGTGACAACACTAGTGCTATTAACATTTCTAAAAACCCTGTGTTGCACTCTAGAACAAAACATATTGAACTTAGATATCATTTTCTTAGAGAGCTAGTTGAATCAAATATTCTTCAACTGTCATATATTTCAACTGAGGATCAATTAGCTGATATCTTAACAAAACCTTTGGATCAAAAACGTTTTATTCACTTGCGTAAAGCAATTGGCATGCTTTCCTTGAAATAACCTTTTTGAAACCTTTGCTTAGGTTAGGTTTTGTTTTTGTTTTGTTTTGTTCTTTATCTATGTTTTGTACATAGGACATTAATTGAGCATAAATCATAATTGACTTTAATTGCATCCTTTCATGCATTTAGAAATTTATTATGCTTTTGATATCATAATATTTCAATGTTGCAATGATCATTTATGTTAATTAAGTCATCTTTTAAGTGATCAAAGTCAATTTCTCTCTCAATGATCTCTTGGTATAGTCATTATCTTATTTGATTGCTTAGTCGAGTATGAATGCGAGATCAATTTTTGGTTGAATACCTTATATATTAAATAATTGATAGCCAATTGAGGGGGAGTCAAAGAAAAGTAAAATGCTCAAAAGATGTGGAAAGAGTTACATCCCAATGAGGAGTGTGAAAACTACCACCACATGGAGGAAAGAGCTAAGGTCGTCCGAGTACTGTGTGCAGCTACCACATGAATACCAAGCATGGTTTGTCAATTTTTGAATTAAATAAAATGCATATTGAAATACTTGACTCAGTCAAATTTCAGGTTGGTATAAGGTGGGATTTTTGATGAAAGATGCTCAAAGAGCCACTCCTTCAACAGATTGTCTAGATATATTATCTAACTTATCTGGGATTTCAAACATCTATTGATCTTGGTATTTCATTTTCTTTACCAAATTGATGATTTGATAAAGGCATTACGCATAAGATCAGGATAGATGTGATTGAAGTTGTTCAACTTTAAGTGTTTTAATTTCCATAAATTTTCGTTTCATTTTTGAGTATTTTTGATAGATTTTGTATAATCTATTTCTTGTTGTATGAAACGATGATTTTTGTTTAAAGTTGATATGCTAAAGTGCTTACATACTTTTTCTGGATTTTATGGAATTTTTCTGAATTTTTCTGAAGAAAAAGTTGGAGCCGATCCGGATCGGACTAAGTGATCCGGATCCCGAACGCAGGATTTTTCCTGCGGGTAGCCGATCCGGATCACATTCTCGATCCGATCCGGATCACGGCTAGGGTTTTAATAGAACAAGAGGGTTTTTGATTTCTTTTACCCAATCTTTTGTTCTTAAGCCTCTAGAGTTCTCTCTCTAGATTTCTTGCATCTTGGAGCCTTCCAAACTCAAGTTCTTCGATTCCAAGTAAGTTTTATTGATCAAAATCTCGGTTTTTCACAGTTTTTCTTGTTTGCTCAAAACGTGAGTAGAAATCATGGAACTTTTTCGTTTTTGAATGGTTTTTGGTAAAATTTTTTTGAAATAAGAACTCTGGGTAGATTAGTTTTGATTATATGCTAGGTTTTCTCCTGATAAACGAATTTTTGGGGTTCGATTTCTAAAAATTCGGTTTTAGGGCATATAATAGGAATTTTTAAAATTCATGCAATTGATCCATTTTTAAAATTCTTTTTGCAAAACTAATTTGATTCTTGGCTTCTCTACATGATTATGATTGTTTGGGTATAATTTTTCAAATTTTTGAAAATTAACAATTTTTCATATGTTCTTGAGTTGGTTTTCACAGGACACTTTCTAAACACAAAGCACATTCAACAATGAAATTCTCATGGATCATTCTTTTGTTAGTCACAATGGTGCACACACGTACAACAGTTAAAAAGGAACAGGATGACTCAACTCGAGACAAGACAAAAGAAGCTGATGAAGACAGCTCAGAGTTTGATGAAGAAGAGTGGGAGGAATTCCTCAGGTTAAATCAACAAAAAGTTGATGAGGAGGACAGGCAATATTTGAAAGGAAAAAGGCTAATGAAGTCTGCCTCAACAACAAGACAATACACAAGACGGAAAAATGTCAAAGAAGGCGGCATTCTACTTAATGAGCCTCGTACTAGAGCACGCTCTTTCTCTGGAATTCAACAGAATAAATCTCCATGGATTGAGGGCCAGAATGCACCATCTGCATCTACGCAACATCCATCAACTTCCAAGAGAATGACTGCAGAAGCAGATGTGTTGGCATCCATTCGCCAGGAGAAGCGGAAACTCTCTGCTGAACAAGAAAGGCTTTCCAAAGAACTTCAGCACATTTCATCTGAGCATATGAAAATCAGGAAGAAGTATTCAAATATATCAAAATTGCTTAAAGGGATCTTAAGCAAACTCAGTTGCACCAGTTCTGACACCTCGGATTAACCAACTTTTTGTGCAGATTTGTGCAGGATTTTCAGTTTTTAGGAGTTAGTTCTGATTTTACTTTGCTTTAGTTTTAGTTCTCAGGTTTTTCATGTTATTGGAATTTTTAACTCTCCCTACATTTTGTAGTTTTGGCTACATTTTGGCTTTGTTTGTGACAAAAAGGGGGAGAGAGATGAGAGTTTAGAGATGAGATGTGAGAACTTTGAACGAACTTTGAACAATCTAGGACTTTGGTGAAAGGTAAGTATCACAACTTCTGGTTATCTTGTGATTTGTTGCATGTCCCTACTAACTATTCGACTAACTATTTGGACATGTATTATTACTAACAAGTTGATTACTAACAATGCAAAGTTATGACATTTGGAATCTTATTGTTTAAAAGATATGTCAATGTTTGATTGTGATCTTATTACATATCTGAATTACTAAATGTCATGATGAGTATAAACTCTATCTCTGCTAGGTTTTGAATGTTTCAATTCTTGAGGTATCTAACGATTCTTTTTGTCAAGAATGATTTCTTTTTGCAGAGAGTACAGATGTCTAAGTCTAGAGTCTGTTTTAGGAGTTTATCTCATGTATTTAATTTTTGGATCTCCATTGTAAATTTTTGTTGTATGGTGATAGCAACAAAAATATCCTTTTTGAATTTTCTTTAGTGGATTTGTGTTTTGTCACGAAACCGCCAAAGGGGGAGATTGTTACGGAATTTGAGTTGGCGTATTTCGTGAAAGTGTTAAGTCTTGAAGATTGAAGATGAGAAAAGTTTGGATCATATACCTCAATCTCAAGAAAGAAGAATTCAAAAGGATCAGGTATGTTTAACTAAAGATTTTTGGTGATCCGAATACTTCTTGTAGTGTAGAAACACTTGGAAGAATTTTTAATTGCATAAAAATCAAAAACTGGACATGGGACATGTTCAGGATCCGGATCAGGCATTGCAATCCGGATCCCGAAGGGTGTTGTTCATTGGCAAATCCAATCCGGATCACAGGCCAATTCCGATCCGGATCCCGAACATGGGATTTTGGTGAAACTGTATGAACGATCCGGATCGGGACTTCGATCCGGATCCCGAACCCTGTTTTCTGGAATTGTCTATCTTGCTACGACGATCCGGATCGCAGCTAATCCGATCCGGATCGCCGTCCTGAAAATTTCCAGAAAAGGATGTTTTTGATCCTTATCTTCTTCCAATGGTTTCTAACCTATAAATAGACCCTTTATTCATTTTCTAGGGCATCCGATCGGAAAATAAACGATTAATAGAAAAATACGACCGAAAGAGAAAAATCCACATATAGAGAAGAAAGGAAATCAATAGATTTAATTCTATGTTTCTTCATCTATATTGATTGATTTGATTCTAGGTTTTCCAAACTCAGATTTTGAGTAGAATCAAATCAATGAATACTTAGATGGTATTTCCGATCTATTTCTAATCTAAGTATTCGGCGGATCATCACCACCCAAAAAACAACGATTTACCCTAAATCGGCGCGTGGACTCGCGTGGCCTTGTGGATTCAAGGTGCAACCGCTCTCGTGGATTCGGAGCGAGGTACGTTCGTGGATTCGAAGCGTGCTACTGGGTGAAGACCGTGGATTCGGTTGGACGTCGTGGACTCGACGTTGGACGCTGTGGATTCAGCGTTGGGCGCAGATCGTGGATTCGAGAAGCGTCGTGGAGCGAGCGGAGAAGATCTACTAGGAGCGTATGGTAAAAGGTTGAGTCGTCTGTGAGTACGTTATATCACCTTGTACGTGTTTTAATTCTAGTGGATTTCGCCGTGTTATCGGTCCCGTGGTTTTTTACTCCGGTTTGGAGTTTTTCCACGTAAAAATCTTGCGTGTTCTTTTATTTTTCCGCATTGGGTTTTATTGCGCAATGATTTTTTGAGTGTTTATTGTTTACACCTATTCACCCCCCTCTAGGTGTTTTTTCCCCTATTTAGATCCATTATTACATATAACCCAACACAGGCGTACACCCGGTGCTGCCGCCGCGACTGGGAATTGGTGAACCCGGCGCGCGCCTCTTGCCGTGCGCGGCCCGGCCCAAGACGGCGTGGTCTACCGCACAGTGCGCGCCCGGTCTGTGATGGCCGCCACCCTTGGCCGCAGACCCGGTCCAAGCTCGGTTCCGTGCACCAGCCCCCAACGGAAGACTCCGGTAGCTCCGTTTTCGGCCCGTTTTGTCCCTTTTTGAGTGTTTTTGACCACGATGATATTTTTAACAAGGGTGTAGCTCTTCGGGACAGTTTTTGGTTCGATGGGTTTTTGTTGGACGACACGGTCCGCTTGGCACAGTGATTTTAGTTTTTCGTCGGTCTATTGTTACAGTGGTCAGGACCACTGTTTTTCCTATTTAGGGTAAAAATGTTAAAAGGTGTTTTTGGTTATTTTATTAGGCCGCGTGAAGTTCGGATTCGCCTAGGAGGGACATGGGCGCGGTCGTTTATCTTCATTCAGGTGGGTACTTTTGATTAATTTCGGTGCAGGGTTGTTCCCGAGTATTTCGTTTAATAAAGTAGATATTTTTGGTAAAAGTGACTAACCCCATGGCATGTAAATCCCATATTCTATTCTCATTGAGGCGGCTGCGGTCGCATGATCGTTTACTACTGACTAACGCGGCTGAGGTCGCAACATGATTTTACACTCATATTGCTTACACGCACACCGGCAGTTTGGCCACTGCACAGGGTGTATTTTTTCGGAAAGATGGTAAGTTGTTTTACCCGTGTACTCCACAAGGAGAGGTTAGTGGAGACCACTCAAGGAGAGGCGACTGCTACTTGGGCAGTGGAGGGGTTGGAGGCACCAAGAAAATGAGTACGGTATTCTGGGGTTGGTGCCCAGCTTGTTTCGGTATTCTGGGGTTGGTGCCCAGCTTGTTTCGGTATTCTGGGGTTGGTGCCCAACTTGTTTTGTGACAAGGATTAGCGATACATGAGGGGGAAGTAAATGCTCCGGTGTATCGGTTTGTCTATTCAGTTATTGCATTTACTGTTTACATATACTTTATCAGTCACTGACCACCCACACTGTGACAGGTCCGAGCAGGGGTGGGAACCGGGACGACGGTGAGGCAACGGTTAGAGGACCATAGCCCTTGAGGCTATTAAACTTTACAGTTATGGTTATCTTTTATTGTGCTTGGTTAGTCTAGCTGTAATCACTTGTGCATGGTTTCTTGTGGATGTTGGAATGAGGACTTCGAGTAGGATTTTATTCTCTTATCTGTGAATGTTAAGATGTATGATTGCGGCTCGTTTTCAAGTACAAACATAGTTTCAAATGTATTTTCAAACCAGGTGTCGTGTGGGCACTGATTTCAAAACCCGTGGATTTATCCTTTCAAGCATAATGGCCGCCAAAAAGGATTTGCGAAAACGTTTTGTAAAACTGGGTGTCGAGTGGACACCGACTTCCAAACCTATGGGTTTATGCTAGTCTGAATGTGATAGATGTAACTGTTTGGTTAAATCTAGTCTCTCCTCGTTGTCAGTCATGGTTTGCATGGTTAAAGTAATTGTCGTGCTTGGAACGCCGTGCATATACAGAGGAGGCTCCGCCCGTTTGGGGAGCGAATTTGTATATGTGGCAGGTCTGGTGCGCACCGGAGGCGAGGTTCATTTAAGAAAAAAAAAATGGATACATTTTTCCGCTCTTTTAGAACCTCCGGGGCGTGACAAGCACACTCAGATCTACATTTGCCTACAAATTTATTTTAACATTAACCATAACTCAAGGCCAAAAATTTTCGATTTAGCTGTTCAAACATAACCATAATTGTAGTCCTGAGAAAAACTAATACATTTCAACACTAGGACCAACTAGGGTAGAGCATTGTTCTACTCCATCTTCCAAAAGACCAGGAACATGAAAATCAAGGATGAATAAAATAATATTGTTGCAATCAAATCGAACTAACTCCAAATGAAGTGAAAATTTCAGAATTCCAGTTGCTACAGAGCATAAGCTAGGAATACTAGCTGTGCCACAATCTAAATATACAGCATTAAATTTAAAAAAAATGGAGCTAAGAGAATTTTTTAACATTGCCAGACTCAAGCAAAGCTGCTGCTCAAGCAGCTCACGGCTGCTGCTTTTGCAGCAGCAGCAGCAGCCTGAGCAGCTACTGCTTGAGCAATATTTGCTGGTGAAAGTGCAACTACATACTTTTGAGACCTATACACACAAATAGATATATTTATATATTCCAAAATTTCCCTAACACAAATGATTTGACTACCAACACTTAGCCTGTAAAATACCAAAAATAGCATTTTCATTTTTATGTACAACTTATTTAAATTATTTAATTTGTTAAGTAACTATTTTTTCTTGTATATATATGCAGCTTTTGAGTTTAGATGAAATGTGGATGTATGCACCTATTGCTTACAATGGAATAAGCATAAGCCCTGATCTCGACGGAAGGGTGGCGGAGGGGCGACGGAGGGGCGGCGGAGAGCCGACGGGCGAGGGGTGAGGGTCGACGGCGGGGCGAGGGGTGAGGGTCGACGGGCGAGGGGCGACCGAGGGGGCGAGGGGCGAGGGGCGACCGAGGGGCGAGGGGCGACGGGCGAGGGTCGACGGAGGGTCGACGGCGGGGCTAGGGGCGACGAGCAGCTGCTTGCGACGGCGGGGCGAGGGGCGGGGGGCGACAGGACGCTACACTGGCTGTCACGCCCCGGGGTTCAAACGTGCGGAAGAAGAGCCACCGATGCTCCCAGATCAGCGTAATATATATATATATTTTTGAAAACAAATCCACCCCAGTGCGTGCACAGACCCGCCGCATATACAAATTCACTCTGCAAACGGGCAGAGTCTCCTTTGTATATGCACAGCGTCCGACTACATAATGCATCTCATACAAGCTTTAACCACACTAGAGCAAGGCACCGACACAATCAACATGCAAACCATACATCCTATCTACTCTCATACTTAGATAAGGGCCGACTGTTTGTAAAAGGATAAATAATCACAGAGTTTTGAAAGCGGCGCCTACCCGACGCCGATGTTTTAAAATCCGTTTCAAAGCCACATAAATCCATAGAGTTTTAAAATGGCACCCACCCGATGCCTGATTTTGTAAAACCATTTTTGAAATCACATAAATCCCACAAGGTTTTAAAAATGGTGCCCACACGACACCCACGTTTTAAAATCGATTTTCGCAAACGGTTTTCCTCGGTTTTTGTTGTTCGTAGTTCAAAACGGCCAAGTAAGGAAAAGAAAGACATTCATTCAATAATTATAAAAGAAACAGGCAACATCCACGTCGAACCCATGAGGGTATCGCATTCCACATCTAACTATCATGAATAATAAATGAACAAGGAAAGGAAAGTCAACTGTATCTGTAGTCGCTAAGGAACAGAACAGCGCTCCCGCGTCCTCACCAGCGCCCTAGCACTCGCCCCTGGACGAACCTGTCACAAGGTGGGAAGTCAGTGACCATAACGTAAAGTAAGAGCAAAAAGGGCAGGAAAACAGCAAACCACTAAAACTGGAGCAACCCCCGCCGCAAAGTGTAATCCACGGTAGGTAACCCTGTGTAAAACAAATCGGGCACCTCCCCCGGCAACCCCTCCGAGCACCCACCTCGGACCCCTACCGAGCACCTGCCTCGACCGCCGAGCACCTACCTCGGCACCACCGCTCACACCCTCCACCCACGAGGGCCCCCATTACGCCACCGTCACGTGGGGTACACGGGTCAACGTACCACTTTTTCGGAAAAGCACACCTTTGCGGAGGCCAAGCCGCCGGTGTGCGTGCAGTAACACGAGCCTCATAATTAAGTATTTAGATGAATGATTAAATAAATAGTGTAAACGGGTTAGAAATGTCAACAGTAAATATTTTAGAAAACCACCTTTGCCCGAACATGCATCTTACAACTAACACCGTTTCCCGACTGACCCTGGAGAAAGTACTCACCTTGAAAGGAGATCGTCGATCGGTTCGTCCGCGTTTGCACGTCTGCCGAGCTTACGGCGTCCCGCACCCCTGAAGAGATAAAAGAATGCTAAGACTAGGTGACTAACGCCGAACGTCGACTACACATCGAAAACGGAAGACCCGACGCGATCCCCGGACTCCGCGCGGTGAAGTTCCCCGCACGGCACCGACCCATGCGGCGCGCTCACGTCCTGCGGACAGCCCTGCGCGGCCCCCACCCGTCGCTGTAGCCCCGCACGGCATGCCTGCTGCGCGGCGTGCGGCTTGCAGTCGGCCCGCGCGGCACCAGCCCGCGCGGCGCCCGCCTGCGGGCAGCGCCCGAGCGGCGCTCCTGCCGCGCGGCGTGCGGCCTGCAGGCGGCCTGCGCGGCACCAGCCCGCGCGGCGCTCCTGCCGCGCGGCGCGCGGCCTGCAGGCGGCCCGTGCGGCACATGCCCGCGTGGCGCCCGCCTGCGGGCAGCGCCCGCGCGGCGCGCCTGCCACGTGGCGCACCACCCGCGGGCGGCCCGCGCGGCACATGCCCGCGCGGTGCCCGCTTGCGGGCAGCGCCAGCGCGGCGCGCCTGCCGCGCGGCGCGCCGCCTGCAGGCGGCCCGCGCGGCACCCGCCCACGCGGTGCCCGCCTGCGGGCGGCCCCGCGCGGCGTGCCTGCCGCGCGGAGCGCCGCCTGCAGGCGGCCCGCGCGGCACCAGCCCGCACGGTGCCCGCCTGCAGGCGGCCCCGCGCGGCGGTGGCGGCGGCGGCGGTTTTCCCCGCAAAAACCCGATTTCGAAAGAAACTTCGAAAACCCTAAAGGAAAAACTCACCTTCGATCCGCCGAGGGAGAAGAAGAAGAAGAGGATCGTCCTCCCGTTGCCCGATTTATCCCGCGAGAAAGAAAGCCTCCGTCCCTCTCCCGATCTCCAACGTCCGGATCGCCCCGCCGTCGTCTCGAAACGAGAGCGAAAAAGGGTTGGGTTCCGATTTCCCTTTTCTCTCTCAAATTGCGCCCCTCAAAAACTCTAGCCGCCGAAAAGAAAACCAAGGAAAAGAAAATCCTAAAATCTCCGGTTTAAAAAATAATCTAAATAAGCGGAACAAAACCGGCGGCTAAAGTTACCTCGAAAAACGTGCTGGTCGCTCGCACGGATCCCGGAGCGTCTAAAAGGGGTCCAAACTTCAAAATTAAGTTCTAGGAGATCCCAGGGTCGGAATTCAAATCCGATCGCACCACCATTCTCCGTTTCGCGAGCTCTATCACCTAAAAATACCCGCGAGCCCCGACGGTCTGTCCAGAAATATTCAAAAAACAGCACCCGCCGGATCACTACACGTAGGAAAGGAGGGAGAAAAACAGGAAAAGAACAGCGGGTCTTACATCACTCACCAATAAAATCAAGTTTCGTCCTCGAAACTTAACTTCCGTCCGCGGCAAAAAGGTCCGGATAACACTCCCTCATCTTCGACTCTGGTTCCCAGGTCGCCTCACGTTCCTCCTGGTTGCTCCAAAGCACCTTCACGTAGGGGATCGTCTGATTCCGCAACTTCTTGTCTTCCCGTGCTAGGATTCGTACTGGTACGTCCTCGAAGCTCAGGTCCTCTTTAAGCTCGACTACGGTGACGTCGAGCACCCGCGATGGATCGGGGAGGTACTTACGAAGCATGGACACGTGGAACACGTCGTGCAACCGATCAAGGTTCGGCGGTAGGGCAAGGCGATAGGCCACCGGGCCGATGCGCTCCAGGATCTCGAAAGGCCCCACATAACGCGGGCTCAACTTGCCTCTCATCCCGAACCGCTTCACCCCTTTGGACGGCGAAACACGCAGTAACACGTGCTCTCCCACCTAGAACTCCAAGTCGTGGCGCCTCTGATCCGCATAGCTCTTCTGTCGGCTCTGGGCGGTCACCAGCCGCTGCCTGATGAGGCGCACCTTTTCCTCAGTCTCTTCCACCAAATCCGATCCCCAAAACTTTCGCTCTCCCAGATCGTCCCAACAGATCGGAGACCTACAGTGCCTACCATACAGAGCTTCGTACGGCGCCATACGGATGCTAGCCTGGTAGCTGTTGTTGTAGGCGAACTCCACAAGAGGTAGGTGGCATGACCATCCGTCTCCCAAGTCAAGTACACAGGTTCGGAGCATGTCCTCGAGGATCTAAATCACCCGCTCAGACTGTCCGTCCGTCTGAGGGTGAAAGGCTGTGCTGAAGTGTAGCTTGGTCCCCAAGGCCCGCTGTAGACTCTGCCAAAAGTTCGAGACGAACCTTGTGTCCCTGTCTGAAGTGATCGATGCCGGTATCCCGTGTAACCTCACAATCTCGCTAATGTAGACTTGAGCCAGTCGATCGCGCATCCAGGTCGTGTGGATGGGTAGAAAGTGAGCTGACTTAGTTAACCGGTCCACAATGACCCAGATAGTGTCGTGTCCCTGTTGCGAACGCGGGAGCCCGGTGACAAAATCCATCGTGATCCGCTCCCATTTCCATTCTAGCACTGGTAGTGGTTGCAATTTCCCCGCCGGCCGCTGGTGCTCGGCTTTTACTTGCTGGCAAATCAGGCAGTGCGCTACGAACTGTGTCACGTCCCTCTTCAGCTTCGGCCACCAGAAGGTCTGCCTGAGATCTCTGTACATCTTGGTGCCCCCAGGGTGCGCCGCATAGGGAGCGCAGTGCGCTTCAGTCAAAATTTCCTTCTTCAGGTCTGGCGCATCGGGCACGCAAATCCGCCCTCGGAACTGGAGTGCGCCATCTGTCCCCACTGAAAAGTCTCCCTTCTGCTCCGGGGAAATCTTATTCCGTTCCAGTTGTAACTGTGGATCAGTACTCTGGCCTTCTCGAATCCTCTCGAACAAGGTAGGCATGACCACTAAAGACATTAGTTGCTCGACCGTCCCTGCCGGTACCACCTCCAACCTCAGTCGCGAGAACTCCGCGATCAAGTCGTCCTGCTGGGTAATCCTGCCCGCTGATGTCCCTTCAGTCTGCCCCTTCCTGCTCAAGGCATCCGCTACCACATTTGCTTTTTCCGGATGGTACTGAATAGTTAGATCGTAATCCTTCAGTAACTCCAACCACCGTCTCTGCCGTAGGTTCAGCTCTTTCTGGGTGAAAAGGTACTTAAGGCTTTGGTGGTCCGAGAACACGTTACAGTGGACACCAAAGATATAGTGCCTCCAAAGCTTCAGAATGAAGACGACTGCGGCGAGCTCCAGATCGTGCGTCAGGTAGTTTCGTTCATATTCTTTGAGCTGTCCTGAGGCATAGGCAATAACTCTCCCCTGCTGCATCAGTACACCCCCCAATCCGATTCGTGAAGCGTCGCAGTAAACTTCAAAGTCCTCTCCAGGCGTCGGTAGCGCCAGTACCGGTGCTCTTGTTAGTCTCCTCTTGAGCTCCTCGAAACTTTCTTGGCATTGGGCCGTCCAAATGAATTTTTCTCCCTTCCGGGTCAGGCGGTTTAGGGGGGTTGCAATCTTCGAGAAGCCCTCGACGAAACGTCTGTAATATCCTGCAAGACCCAGGAAGCTGCGGACCTCCATTACCGTAGTCGGTTGGGGCCAGTCGGTCACCGACTCCACCTTCTTTGGGTCCACCGCAATTTCCGCAGCTGAGATGATTTGCCCTAGAAACCCCACCTCGCGAAGCCAAAACTCGCATTTTTTGAGTTTGGCAAATAACCTCTGTTCCCTGAGCGTCTGTAGAACAATCCGTAGATGCTCCTCGTGCTCCTCATCAGTGGGCGAATAAATCAGGATGTCGTCGATGAAGACCACCACGAACCGATCCAGGAAGGGCCTGAAGGCTCGGTTCATCATATCCATAAATACCGCTGGGGCGTTGGTGAGCCCGAACGGCATTACAGTAAACTCGTAGTGGCCATACCGGGTCCGGAAGGCCGTCTTCGGAATATCCTCGTCTTGCACTCTGAGCTGATGGTAGCCTGACTGCAAATCAATCTTGGAGAAGACTGTCGCTCCCCTTAGCTGATCGAAGAGGTCATCAATCCTGGGTAAGGGGTACTTGTTCTTCACCGTGACCTTATTTATCTCCCGGTAGTCGATACACAGCCGCAAGCTTCCGTCCTTCTTACGCACGAAGAGTACCGGTGCGCCCCAAGGTGACACACTCGGTCTGATGAATCCTTTGTCCAGAAGGTCTTCAAGCTGCGCCTTAAGTTCTTTCAATTCTGCAAAGGCCATCCTGTAGGGTGCCTTCGTGATCGGTCGGGTACCGGGTAGAAGCTCGATGGGAAACACAACCTCCCGCTCGGGGGGAATTCCCGGTAGTTCGGTAGGGAAGACATCTGGGAAGTCCCTCACAACTGGGATGTCGGAGAGTGCCACAGAGGGTCTCGTGGCCAAGTCCACCGACGCCAAGTAGGCCACGCACCCTCCCTCAATCAGTTTCCTGGCCCGCGATGCTGGAATGATGGAGGAAACGGAAATGCTCTTGCATGCTAAGTACACGTTCTCTGGAAACTCTGGGTACTGTAGACGCACCTGGCGCTTCTCACAGTCGATCACCGCTTGATACCACGTGAGCCAATCCATTCCAAATACTACATCGTACTCCTTTAATGGGATGACTACCAAATCCCAGGGACAAGAAAGCCTCCCCAACCTTATTGAACAGGAAGGTATAAGGTTGCGGGCCTCCAAGGGCCCCCCCGCGGTTTGGACAGACAAAACACTAGGTAGGGGTCTCTCCTCAAAACCGTGTGTCAGTGCAAAATCACGAGACATAAACGAAAGGGTTGCTCCGGTATCGAAAAGGGTTCTAGCACGGTAAACAGAAACAAGAGTGATACCTGCGACGACGTCCTCAGACGGGTACGCCTCCTGGTGGTTCATCGAGTAGACCCGACCTCCTGATTGTGGCGGTCTGTCCCCTGCTGGTCGAGGTGCTGGTGGTCTGGGGGCCGATGTCATCGGGGCTTTCCCTCGCCCCGCGTGCTGAGGTGTTGGCGCGGAGGCTGCTGAAGATGCTGCGCCTTGGTTCAGGGGGCAGTTGAAGCGGAAATGCCCCTGCTTGCCACACCGGCCTCTTGGAGCACTCTGTTACCCGATGTGCCCCGCCGCAGATAACACAAGGCCTATCGTCTGATCTCTGTCCCCCCGAAGGTGCGCTCCTGGTCCTTTGCTGGGGTCTCCACCGTTTGGAGGGTCGACTCCCACTGGAAGAGCCTCCCCCGGAAAACGGCTGAGACCGCTTCCTGTCCTCCTGCTGGGAAGGGCCATCCCCTCGAGCGCGCGTAACGGCGAAGCCGCGCTCCACAATGGTGGCCCGGTCGACCACCTTCTGGAAAGTATGTAATTCCGCCGCTTCCACCACTTGAAAAATGTCGCTACGAAGTCTGTCCACGAACAATTGCGCCTTGTGAGACTCGTCCCGTATGACGAAAGGGACGCAGTTCGCCAGTCTCACAAACTCCCTCTGATACTCCATGACCGTTCGGTTTCCTTGTTTAATGTGGTTCAGATCGTCCTCAAGTTGCCGCTTGACGCTGTTGGAGAAAAACGCCCCGAACAGCTCCCGCTTAAAGGTGGTCCACGATGGGAGGGCGGTACCCTTCACGGCATCAGGGCGAACCGTCTTCCACCACATGCGGGCGTTCCCCTCGAGAAAGTGGACGGCCAAGGGAACCCGCTCATGGTCTTCCATCAGTAAATCCTCAAACAGCTTCTCCATTGTGTCCACCCACTTCTCCACGACCCAGGGGTCCGTTATCTCCCCCTCAAACACCGGCGGGTCGTACTTCTTAAAGTCTGCAAGGTTGGCTCGGACACGGTCCCGTTCGGTCGGCTGGTCAGACCCTTCCCCCGTGACAGTGGCGGCCACGGCGGGAGAAGGCGTCGCCAGGTTCTCCACTGCTGTACCCCTGGTCGAGGTTCCCGGCGTCGATCCCGCTGCTGCTGCCGAAGGGGCTACCTCTGGCACCGTCCGTTGGGCTGGCGGTACTTCGGGTGCCTCGGCCCGGGCTGGGGCAGCCCCCGTCTCGGCCTCCATCACCGGCGGTCCCGTCGCTGGCGCAGTTGGCCCCGGAGGAGGGCCCTGGGCGACCGCCACCGTCGCAGCGGGCTGCTGCTGCTGCGTCAGTTGGCGCACGTGATCCGTAAGGGTCGCCAACTGCCCCGCCATCTCTCGTAACTGCTGCCTAAAAAGCTGGTTCTCTGTGGCCGCCGATGCGGCTGCGTCCGCCCCTGCATCCTCGGTGGTAGATCTAGTTCTGGCCATGATCTGAACACATGCACAAAACCGGTTACTTCTAGACTAAACTAAAGTAACACCTCAACTCAGGCACTAAAAGGGGTTCTACTAAATTCCCCTCCCCCACGATCACTCGCGTTCTACTTTTCTACACAATGTTCACTTTATTAATCAGTAGCTAGAGTATTGCGCCCCGTGGATGTTGGGCCCCGACTATTGTGGTTAAAGTTCTCTCTCTGATACCATCTTAATCTGTCACGCCCCAGGGTTCAAACGCGCGGAAGAAGAGCCACCGATGCTCCCAGATCAGCGTAATATTTATTTTTTTTTGAAAACAAATCCACCCCAGTGCGTGCACAGACCAGCCGCATATACAAATTCACTCTGCAAACGGGCAGAGTCTCCTTTGTATATGCACGGCGTCCTGACTACATAATGCATCTCATACAAGCTTTAACCACACTAGAGCAAGGCACCGACACAATCAACATGCAAACCATACATCCTATTGTCACGCCCCGGAGGTCTCAGGATAAGCGGAAAAATGTGTTTTTATTTTATTTTTTTTCTTTTTGAAAATCAGATGGTCAACGACCTCGCCTACCGGTGCGTGCCAGACCCGCCACACATACAAATTCACTCTGCAAACGGACAGAGTCTCCTTTGTACATGCACGGCGTCTCGACTACATTTACAATAATAACATTACACGGCATTGATCACACAGTCGCATTGACTAAGTACAACATGTATCATCATTCAACAGCATTAGGAAAAACCCTATGAGTTTGCAAACGGTGTCCACTCGACACCCAAGTCTTTAAAACATCTAACATTCACATTTAGGCGGCTATATTGTTTTGAAAGGATAAATTCTCAGGGTTTTCAAAGTGGTGTCCACACGACACCCTATTTTTTTGAAAAGCGTTTTCAAAATCCTTTTACATCGTAAAACCGCCGCACAACTAATATAAAACATAACCACAACCAAACAATCAATTACATGTCCACATATCCAGCATGATCCACATATCCACACAAAATAACGAAAAGGGAAAAGAGAGAGATAACCAAATAAGAGTTTAACCAAAAAGGCCTCGTACGGCCAAACCTAAGGTCCGCGATGCCTCACCACCGTCCCGCTGTACTTACTTAGTTGGACCTGTCACGGAGTGGGTAAAGTCAGTGACAAATAAAGTAGATGCTTAAACAATAATAAACAAGAGTTTAGAATGAGATACACCGCACCGGAACCTTCGCTATCCGACGCCCTGAAATGAATTTGATCATGTTATTTATTTTAGTTTCACACCGTCACGTCAGGGTAGGTCGACGACCTCCCCACGGGACATTTGAAGCTCTAACCCCTTCACGATGCGTGGCGCGACACGTTTAGCCATCGTGAAGTGGTCCCCAATCAACACACGTGGGGCACACGGGTCATACAGACCACTTCTCCGGAAAAGTACACCATTGCCGGGGCCTATTCCGCCGGTGTACGTGCAGCATTCAAAATAGGGATGCCGAGATCGGCGTGAATTAGTCATTACATAAAGCGAAGGGTTAAAATATTAGCACATCTCATCTACTTTATTAACCGATTAGCATTAGATACTTTAGTGATATGTTGCACTCAATGCACTTACAGCACTTGATGCAAAAGAACCCACCTGGTTGAAGATATACGACTGCTCCCGTGACCCTCTTAAGCAATCGGAATTCCTCGCGGCCTACTAGAATATCCAAGAGTACAAATTAACACCATACCCTAATCAGGTAACATCAGTGGTCCCAACCACTGCAACAATGAACCCACCAAAACCGAAATCACTACACCTAGAGGACCGCGACGTAATAAAGCAGTGACCAAAAAGATCTCAAGTGGCCATGCCAAGAAAACCGCGGAGATTGTGATCCCAACGACGAAAACGGCGCTCAAAACGGTGGAAAAACGGGCAAAAACGGAGCTACCGAACTTTGGGCTGTCGGTTGGTGCACGGGGGCCACCGTGGACCGGGTTTACGGCGACAGGCGGCGGCGGCATGCGCCGGGTGCACACAGGAAGCGTGCACCGCGCGTTTCGGGCCGGGCCGGTGCACGACCTGAGCGTGCACCGGGTTCACGGCTTCGGGTCGCGGTGCCAGCACCGGGTGCACGCCTGGGCGTGCACCGCGCCTAGGCGGGCCGGGCCGGCGCACGAATTTGTGCGCCGGGTCTGCGGCTTCCGCGCCGCGGGGCGTGCACTGGGTGCACGCCCCGGCCCGTGGACCGCCGGCCGAGATTTGAACAGTAAACCCTATTTTTCCGGTTTTCTTTGCCGTTTCCGCTCCCGTTTCGCGATTTCTTCTCCGTTTTCGCTCCCGTGCGACTCCGGCGAAGACCCCGCGACCATGGTAACGACGGCGGCGGCCTCCCGTTTAACAACGGCGGCGGCGGCCTCCCGTTAACCCACTACGTTCCAACGAAACACCCCCAAAAATTTCCGAATAAAACCGCGGTAAATCTAATGACTAAACCTGTTACGGCTTTTTGGTGTTGGCATATTTCGTGAGTCAAGTCAGTGAGTTGAGTCGGAGTCTTAAAGGGATCAAATTGTCAATCAGCAATCAAAGACTTAGAGAAGATTCAACAAGAGCTCAAGTTGACACTCAATGTCTTGAGTCTTGAAGATTGAAGATGAAGAATTGTGGATCAGTTACATCAATCTCAAGAAGAAAGTATTCAAAAGGATCAGGTATGTTTAACTAAATAATTTTGGTGATCCGAATACTTTCTTATAGTGTAGAAACACTTGGATGAATTTTTAATTGCATAAAAATCAAAAACTGGACATGGGACATGTTCAGGATCCGGATCAGATGATCCAATCCGGATCCAGAAGGGTATTAGTTCATGTGCAAATCCAATCCGGATCCAAGCCTATTCTGATCCGGATCCCGAACATTGGATGTTGCTGAAATTCATGAACGATCCGGATCGGGCCTTGCGATCCGGATCCCGAACCCTTGGATTTCTGGAATCGTCAATCTCGTTACGACGATCCGGATCGCAGTAATCCCGATCCGGATCGCCGTCCTGAAAAATTCCAGATAAGGTATGTTTTTGATTCTTATCTCTTTCCAAAGGTTTCTAAACTATAAATAGACACTTAGGGTTTCTCAAGAACGGGGGAGCTATGCCGATTATTTTATAAAACACTTGAGAGCAACCCTAGAGGCTAGGTTTTTATCGTTCTTCTTCATAGCCTCTTTTAGGTCAATTCGATGGTTCTTTCAAGAACATATCTTTTGTCGAATTGATCTAATCTTTGCTTAGAGATTTTTTCCCATGGATCTTCATTGATAATCTAAGCAAAGGATCACCATCGAAGCCAATATTCTTACCGGCTGAGTTTGCGTCGTGGATTCGACGTGGCACCGTGGATTCGGTGTGTTGAAGGCGTTTCGTGGATTCGAAACGTGTGCTCGTGGATTCGAGTGGCGTTCGTGGATTCGAACGTGTGCAGTGGACGTGCAAACGGTGGAGCGCAAGGTCCGAAGAAATTGAAGGAGGGGTTGAATCCGTGGAGACGGTAATCACCTTGTTATTCTTCGTTTCTTAGTGGATTGTTATTGCGTGGACATCCAACCGGTCAGCGCAAGGTCCGAAGAAGTTGAAGGAGGGGTCGAGTCCGTGGAGTCGGTAATCACCTTGTTATTCTTCAATTCTTAGTGGATTGTTATTGCGTGTTGGTCCCGTGGTTTTTCTCCTGGATTGGAGTTTCCACGTAAATCTCGGTGTGTTGATTTTTATTTTCCGCATTGATTTTTTATTTTGCACTGAGATTGGTTTTTATAATATTACACCTATTCACCCCCCTCTAGGTGTTTGATAGTACCTATTTAGATCCTTGTGGATCCTAAATAACTCTACAATTGGTATCAGAGCGGGTTTTAGGTTTATCTATCATGATGGGTGAAAGTGGTAATATTTTTAGACCTCCTCTTTTTGATGGGACCAATTATGCATATTGGAAAATGCGGATGAGAGCTTTTCTCATCTCTATTGATGAGCGGGTATGGCAAACCGTGGAATACGGTTGGGTGCATCCGGTTGAGGAAGTAGGAAATTCTACTACCCCAAAACCTCGCTCTAGATGGTCCAAAGAGGAAATCGAAAGATCTTCTTACAATGGGAAAGGTATGAACGCTTTATTTAATTCTCTTTCCTCGACTGAGTTTACAAGAATTTCCGCGTGTGAAACCGCGAAGGAAATTTGGGATATTCTCAAAATTACACATGAAGGTACTAATCTTGTAAAAATTCAAAAGCTCCAGATGCTTACAAGTCAATTTGACTCTATTCATATGGAAGAGCATGAATTGTTTACAGATTATTACACTAGACTTCAAGATGTAATTAATACATGTGCTAATTTAGGAGAAAAGATCCCGGAGTCGAAAATTGTAAGAAAGATACTTCGGACTCTTCCGGAACGGTTTAGGGCAAAGGTTACCGCCATTGAAACCGTTAGTCATCCGGATGAGATGAGTGTAGAGGAATTAGTAGGTGCTTTGCAAACTTATGAGATGACTTTTCCTACTAATCAAAATTCTTCCAAGTCTTCTTCTAAGCTTACAGGTATTGCATTCAAATCAACAAAGGAAGAAGATGACGAATCGAGTTCCGACGATGAAATCTCTTTTGCCGATTTTGAAGAACAACTGGCGCGGATCACAAAGAAATTTCGTCGGAAATTTTGGAAGAATCGAACCGATGGATCTTCATCCACGAAACCATCCAAAGGATCATCGGGTTCTAAATCCTCTAAACTCAAAGGCGTTGCAAAACCTTCTAAAGAAAAAGAAAAAGATGATTTCGAAGGGGAAATCCGATGTTATCGATGCAAAGGCTACGGCCATATTTCAACGGATTGTCCTTCTCCGAAATTATATAAAAAGAAGGCTTTGCAAGCAAAAACTTGGGACGATTCTAGTTTCGATGAATCGACCTCAAGTGAAGAGGAAAAAGAAAAAATTGTTGCTTTTCATGCCTCTAAAATTCCCTCTTCTAATGTTTGTTTATCATCTTTAGTCATTGACTCTATTCCTTTGATTTTGCATGAAACATCAACATCCGGAGGAGAGTCATCAAGTGAGGGGGAGTCGGACGAAGAAGAACTCGTTGAGGCATACCAACAACTTCTTGCGGAATCAAAGAAGATGGCCAAACTTAACAAGAAGTTGAGGAAGCAACGACAAGAAGTTCAAGACGAGAATCAAGCTTTAAAGATCAAACTTCATGATCTCGAGGAGGAACATGGACGGTTATTGGATAACAATAAAATCCTCCAAGAAAAGATAAACCAATCGGAGACGATCGTAAATCCCATATGGACAAGATTGGTTTTCTTGAAAAGCAGTTTGAAGAAATTCATGTCACCAACCAAGCTTTGACCAAGCAAGTTCATGAACTTAAATCCGACATACAAAGGCTTTCAACCGGTTCCAAGAAACTTGATTGTATGTCCGGATTAGGTCAAACAAGCAAGGTTGGTTTGGGATTTAAAAAGAACCAAACTGTGCATGCTTCAAGTTCCACAAGAAATTGAAAGGAAGAACTTGTCACCTATGTGGACTTGAAGGACACTTGGTGAAGAATTGCCCGAAAAAGAAAAAGAAAAATACTTCGGCAACTTCATCTACGGAGCGGACTCAACGGAATCAAAAGACACATCAAGTCAAAGGAGTTCACTCAACCCACCAAAGGTCCGAGCCACAACATCAATCATACAAGTGGATTATTGCGAGGCAAAGACCTAAGGTGGATCAACAGTCAAAGCGGACAACCCCCGGCCACAACGAATCAAGACAACCCAAAATCCAGCGATTTTGGATTCGGAAAGGTGATATCTTTCCTTGTCTTAAGTTCTAATTAGCTTATGACTGTATGTAATGCTTTGATTGGTTTTCCCTTCATATTTTTCTTAATCTTTGCATTACATGTTTTTCAATGCTCTTTGTTTTTATACTTTGTTTTTGAACAAAAGGGTTTTTAACGAACAAGTGCATTGAATAAAAAGGGCTTCACGTTCATTCACTCCAAATTAATTTTCTTGGATTATCAACTTGACTCCATATTCATAATCTTGAAGACACTTCATTTAGAGGAGTTGTTTAATTGAGCATTGGTTAAATTGACTTTAATTGCATCCTTTCACGCATTTAGAAATTTATTATGCTTTTGATATCATAATATTTCAATGTTGCAATGATCATTTATGTTAATTAATTCATCTTTTAAGTGATCAAAGTCAATTTCTCTCTCAATGATCTCTTGGTATAGTCATTATCTTATTTGACTGCTTAGTCGAGTATGAATGCGAGATCAATTTTTGGTTGAATACCTTATATATTAAATAATTGATAGCCAATTGAGGGGGAGTCTAAGAAAAGTGAAATCTCAAAAGATGTGGAAAGAGTTACATCCCAATGAGGAGTGTGAAAACTACCACCACATGGAGAAAAAGAAGAAGAAAAAGATACTCCATGAATGCAAAGCAAATTTTGTTTTAAAAATTGTTGATGAAATGCATATTGAAATACTTGACTCAGTCATATTTCATGGTTGGTATAAGGTGGGATTTTTGATAAAAGATGCTCAAAGAGCCACTCCTTCAACAGATTGTCTAGATATATTATCTAACTTATCTGGGATTTCAAACATCTATTGATCTTTGTATTTCATTTTCTTTACCAAAATTGATGATTTGATAAAGGCATTACTCATAAGATCAGGTTAGATGTAATTGAAAGTGTTCAACTTTAAGAGTTTTAATTTTCATAAATTTTCGTTTCATTTTTGAGTATTTTTGATAGATTTGGTATAATCTATTTCTTGTTGCATGAAACGATGACTTTTGTTTAAAGTTGATGCGCTAAAGTGCTTACATACTCTTTCTGATTATTATTTTTCTAAATTATTCTAATGAAAGAAATTTGGATTGAATGACATCTATGCAAATTCTTTGTTCTTCAAAGCACTTAAATGGTTTTCTTGATGGAATACAAATCGGTATTTGAAAAGATTCTAAAATCTGGATTTGTTTCAAGAAATTATTTGATTTTTGTTCTTGAGTACCGGTACGCAATCTGCATTTTTGTTATATACCGGAACTGAGCTTTTATCTCTCTTTCTCTATGAACTAATGTTGTTAGTGATTTCCTTTTGTCTAGTATGTTCACTGTTTGACAATTTGTGACAAAAAGGGGGAGAAGAGAAATGACGGAGATGAGATCATCAAGAGAGGACAAACGAAAATAGAAAAATGGGGGAGAACGGAAAATGATGATCGTATCACAAAGGGGGAGAACATAGATGCTCAAGAACATGGAGAACATGTTAGAGATGCTCAAGATAGGGGGAGATAAAGAAAAAATTGAAAGAGCCGAAAAACAAAAGAACCAAAAGGAAGACGAATCAAATGTAGGATTTTAATTTCTAACGACTAACGTTTGATTTTGTTTGGAGTTTTGTTTTGCAGGAATTACATCACTTTAAGACTCCAAGTCCTAAGTCATAGAGTATGTTCTAGGACTGTTTGGTTCAAATGTAATTTTGTATTTATTGGATCTTTCACGCAAAGAAAATCAATGTTTTGGTGATGACATTGAATTTCGATTTTTTGGTTTAAGATGAGTGACTTGAGCGTTTTTATGTATTTTTGGGTTTTGTCACGAAATTGCCAAAGGGGGAGATTGTTACGGCATTTTGGTGTTGGCATATTTCGTGAGTCAAGTCAGTGAGTTGAGTCGGAGTCTTAAAGGGATCAAATTGTCAATCAGCAATCAAAGACTTAGAGAAGATTCAACAAGAGCTCAAGTTGACACTCAGTGTCTTGAGTCTTGAAGATTGAAGATGAAGAATTGTGGATCAGTTACATCAATCTCAAGAAGAAAGTATTCAAAAGGATCAGGTATGTTTAACTAAATAATTTTGGTGATCCGAATACTTTCTTATAGTGTAGAAACACTTGGATGAATTTTTAATTGCATAAAAATCAAAAACTGGACATGGGACATGTTCAGGATCCGGATCAGATGATCCAATCCGGATCCCGAAGGGTATTAGTTCATGTGCAAATCCAATCCGGATCCAAGCCTATTCTGATCCGGATCCCGAACATTGGATGTTGCTGAAATTCATGAACGATCCGGATCGGGCCTTGCGATCCGGATCCCGAACCCTTGGATTTCTGGAATCGTCAATCTCGTTACGACGATCCGGATCGCAGTAATCCCGATCCGGATCGCCGTCCTGAAAAATTCCAGATAAGGTATGTTTTTGATTCTTATCTCTTTCCAAAGGTTTCTAAACTATAAATAGACACTTAGGGTTTCTCAAAAACGTGGGAGCTATGCCGATTATTTTATAAAACACTTGAGAGCAACCCTAGAGGCTAGGTTTTTATCGTTCTTCTTTATAGCCTCTTTTAGGTCAATTCGATGGTTCTTTCAAGAACATATCTTTTGTCGAATTGATCTAATCTTTGCTTAGAGATTTTTTCCCATGGATCTTCATTGATAATCTAAGCAAAGGATCACCATCGAAGCCAATATTCTTACCGGCTGAGTTTGCGTCGTGGATTCGACGTGGCACCGTGGATTCGGTGTGTTGAAGGCGTTTCGTGGATTCGAAACGTGTGCTCGTGGATTCGAGTGGCGTTCGTGGATTCGAACGTGTGCAGTGGACGTGCAAACGGTGGAGCGCAAGGTCCGAAGAATTGAAGGAGGGGTTGAATCCGTGGAGACGGTAATCACCTTGTTATTCTTCTTTTCTTAGTGGATTGTTATTGCGTGGACATCCAACCGGTCAGCGCAAGGTCCGAAGAAGTTGAAGGAGGGGTCGAGTCCGTGGAGTCGGTAATCACCTTGTTATTCTTCAATTCTTAGTGGATTGTTATTGCGTGTTGGTCCCGTGGTTTTTCTCCTGGATTGGAGTTTCCACGTAAATCTCGGTGTGTTGATTTTTATTTCCGCATTGATTTTTTATTTTTGCACTGAGATTGGCTTTTATAATATTACACCTATTCACCCCACCTCTAGGTGTTTGATAGTACCTATTTAGATCCTTGTGGATCCTAAATAACTCTACAAAACCAACGATCGACGAACAATCAAAACGTCGATCGGAGGTCCGATAAAAAGAAACCAATTAAAAACCACCAATTAAATCCGATAAAAGTCATCGGTCACACCCGATCATGAATGAGGATAAAGTGTTGATCAAAACCCAACAAAAATCCGTGATCGATGTACCGATTAAAACACCTTACAAGAACACGGAAAACCCCCGATTAAATTCTACGAAAGGATTAACGACCACTACCTCAATCTATCGGAAATAAAGAACCGATCTTGGTTCTCGCGGCGTTGGAGATCCGGATCCGCTCCCGGAGATGATGGCGTCTCGTTCTCCGGTCTCCGGACGTCAACGGGGCGATCGGGTTCCTCCGCTTTCTCCTTCTTTCTTTCTTTTCTCCTCGGGTTAGGGTTTTCCTTTTTTCTTTTCAAACTAGGGTTTCGTTTTGTTTTCGGTACGCACGAAAGAGGAGGGTTTGAGAAGGCGGTATTTTAAATTAGGGTTTTTTTTCCGCTTTCCGTAACCGGGGTTTAAATATCCTCTTATTAATTTAATTTCTTTATTTATTTATCTCCACACGTACCGTCAAAATACTCCTCGGATATTTTTTTTGACTCTAATTAATTAATTCGTTAATTAATTAATTCCCTACAGATAATCCTTCGGGATAAATCATCAAAGATAAATGCTTAAGGATAATTCCTTAAGAGATAATTCTGAGATTCCTCAAAATGCGTGCCAGATCTTTTGCACGGATTCCGATGCACCCCACGGTTACCGCGACCTTCAGAACCCCCATTCTGGGAGATCCGTAAGTTGGATTTTGGATCCGATTGCACCGCCGTTCATCGTTTTTCGAGCTCTATCACCGAAAAATACCCGCACCGCACGTTAGTCAACTCTAAAGAGCCGATATTCTAATTCCCTCTACTTACACTTTATTGCAGGAGGAGGGTGAAATAATACTAGAAAAGCGTGTCATTACACCATCTACTCTCATACTTAGAAAAGGGCCGACGTTTGTAAAAGGATAAATAATCACAGAGTTTTGAAAGCGGCGCCTACCCGACGCGATGTTTTAAAATTCGTTTCAAGGCCACATAAATCCACAGAGTTTAAAACGGCACCCACCCGATTCCTGATTTTGTAAAAACCATTTCGAAATCACATAAATCCCACAAGGTTTTAAAAACGGTGCCCACACGACACCCACGTTTTAAAATCAGTTTTCGCAAACGGTTTTCCTCGGTTTTTGTTGTTCGTAGTTCAAAACGGCCAAGTAAGGAAAAGAAAGACATTCATTCAATAATTATAAAAGAAACAGGCAAAATCCACGTCGAACCCACGGGGGTATCGCAATCCACATCTAACTATCATGAATAATAAATGAATAAGGAAAGGAAAGTCAACTGTATCTGTAGTCGCTAAGGAACAGAACAGCGCTCCCGCGTCCTCACCAGCGCCCTAGCACTCGCCCCTGGACGAAACCTGTCACAAGGTGGGAAGTCAGTGACCATAACGTAAGTAAGAGCAAAAAGGGCAGTAAAACAACAAACCACTAAAACGGAGCAACCCCCGCCGCAAAGTGTAATCCACGGTAGGTAACACCTGTGTAAAACAAACCGGGCACCTCCCCCGGCAACCCCTCCGAGCACCCACCTCGGACCCCTGCCGAGCACCTGCCTCGCCGCCGAGCACTACCTCGGCACCACCGCTCACACCCTCCACCCACGAGGGCCCCGATAACGCCACCGTCACGTGGGGTACAGGGGTTAACGTACCACTTTTCCGGAAAAGCACACCCTTGCGGAGGCCAAGCCGCCGGTGTGCGTGCAGTT
>JAQOTM010000084.1:139563-180382 GCA_029168755.2 Tillandsia fasciculata
AATATTTATTTTTTTTTTGGAAAACAAATCCACCCAGTGCGTGCACAGACCCAGCCGCATATACAAATTCACTCTGCAAACGGGCAGAGTCTCTCTTTGTATAATCACGGCGTCCTGACTACATAATGCTCTCATACAAGCTTTAACCACACTAGAGCAAGGCACCGACACAATCAACATGCAAACCATACATCCTATTGTCACGCCCCGGAGGTCCTCTATAAGGGAAAAATGGTGTGTTTTTATTTTATTTTTTTCTTTTTGAAAATCAGATGGTCAACGCCTCGCCTACCGGTGCGTGCCAGACCCGCCACACATACAAAATTCACTCTGCAAACGGACAGAGTCTCCTTTGTACATGCACGGCGTCTCGACTACATTTACAATAATACATTACACGGCATTGATCACACAGTCGCATTGACTAAGTACAACATGTATCATCATTCAAAACAATTAGGAAAAACCTATGAGTTCGCAAACGGTGTCCACTCGACACCCAAGTCTTTAAAACATCTAACATTCACATTTAGGCGGCTATATTGTTTTGAAAGGATAAATTCCCAGGGTTTTCAAAGTGGTGTCCACACGACACCCTATTTTTGAAAAGCGTTTTCAAATCCTTTTTCATCGTAAAAACCGCCCGCACAACTAATATACAACATAACCACACCAAAAATCAATTACATGGTCCACATATCAGCATGATCACCATATCCACACAAATAACGAAAAGGGAAAAGAGAGAGATAACCAATAAGAGTTTAACCAAAAAGGCCTCGTACGCGCAAACCTAAGGTCCGCGATGCCTCACCACCGTCCCCTGTACTTACTTAGTTGGACCTGTCACGGAGTGGGTAAAGTCAGTGACAAATAAAGTAGATGCTTTAAACAATAATAAACAAGAGTTTAGAATGAATTACACCGCACCGGAACCTTCGCTATCCGACCCTGAAATGAATTTGTGATCATGTTTTTAATTTTAGTTTCACACACGTCACGTCAGGGTAGGTCGACGACCTCCCCACGGGACATTTGAAGCTCTAACCCTTCACGATGCGTGGCGGCGACACGTTTAGCCATCGTGAAGTGGTCCCCAATCAACACACGTGGGGCACACGGGTCATACAGACCACTTCTCCGGAAAAGTACACCATTGCCGGGGCCTATTCCGCCGGTGTACGTGCAGCATTCAAAATAGGGATGCCGAGATCGGCGTGAATTAGTCATTACATAAAGCGAAGGGTTAAAACATTAGCACATCTCTCTACTTTATTAACCGATTAGCATTAGATACTTTAGTGATATGTTGCACTCAATGCACTTACAGCACTGATGCAAAAGACCCACCTGGTTGAAGATATACGACGCTCCCGTGACCTCCTAAGCAATCGAATTCCTCGCGGCCTACTAGAATATCCAAGCGTACAAATTAACACCATACCCTAATCAGGTAACATCAGTGGTCCACCACTGCAACAATGACCCACCAAAACCGAAATCACTACACCTAGAGGACCGCGACGTAATAAAGCAGTGACGCAAAAAGATCTCAAGTGGCCATGCCAAGAAACCGCGGAGATTGTGATCCCAACGACGAAAACGGCGCTCAAAACGGTGGAAAAACGGGCAAAAACGGCTACCGAACTTTGGCTGTCGGTTGGTGCACGGGGGCCACCGTGGACCGGTTTTACGGCGACAGGCGGGCGGCATGTGCGCCGGGTGCACACAGGAAGCGTGCACCGCGCGTTTGGGCCAGGGCCGGTGCACGACCTGAGCGTTGCACCGGGTTCACGGCTTCGGGTCGCGGTGCCAGCACCGGGTGCACGCCTGGGCGTGCACCGCGCCTAGGCGTGCCGGGCCGGCGCACGAATTTGTCGCCGGGTCTGCGGCTTCCGCGCCGCGGGCGTGCACTGGGTGCACGCCCCGGCCCGTGGACCGCCGGCCGGATTTGAACAGTAAATATTTTTTCCGGTTTTCTTTCCGTTTCCGCGCCGTTTCCGCGTTTCTTCGCTTCTTTCCTCCTTTTCGCTCCCGTGCACTCCGGCGAAGACCCCGCGACCATGGTAACGACGGCGGCGCCTCCCGTTTAAAACGGCGGCGGCGGCCTCCCGTTAACCCACTACGTTCCAACAAACAACCCCAAAAATTTCCGAAAAAACCGCGGTAAATCTAATGACTAAACCTGTTACGGCATTTTGGTGTTGGCATATTTCGTGAGTCAAGTCAGTGAGTTGAGTCGGAGTCTTAAAGGGATCAAATTGTCAATCAGCAATCAAAGACTTAGAGAAGATTCAACAAGAGCTCAAGTTGACACTCAGTGTCTTGAGTCTTGAAGATTGAAGATGAAGAATTGTGGATCAGTTACATCAATCTCAAGAAGAAAGTATTCAAAAGGATCAGGTATGTTTAACTAAATAATTTTGGTGATCCGAATACTTTCTTATAGTGTAGAAACACTTGGATGAATTTTTAATTGCATAAAAATCAAAAACTGGACATGGGACATGTTCAGGATCCGGATCAGATGATCCAATCCGGATCCCGAAGGGTATTAGTTCATGTGCAAATCCAATCCGGATCCAAGCCTATTCTGATCCGGATCCCGAACATTGGATGTTGCTGAAATTCATGAACGATCCGGATCGGGCCTTGCGATCCGGATCCCGAACCCTTGGATTTCTGGAATCGTCAATCTCGTTACGACGATCCGGATCGCAGTAATCCCGATCCGGATCGCCGTCCTGAAAAATTCCAGATAAGGTATGTTTTTGATTCTTATCTCTTTCCAAAGGTTTCTAAACTATAAATAGACACTTAGGGTTTCTCAAGAACGTGGGAGCACGGCCGATCAATTTATAAAACACTTGAGAGCAACCCTAGAGGCTAGGTTTTTATCGTTCTTCTTTATAGCCTCTTTTAGGTCAATTCGATGGTTCTTTCAAGAACATATCTTTTGTCGAATTGATCTAATCTTTGCTTAGAGATTTTTCCCATGGATCTTCATTGATAATCTAAGCAAAGGATCACCATCGAAGCCAATATTCTTACCGGCTGAGTTTGCGTCGTGGATTCGACGTGGCATCGTGGATTCGGTGTGTTGAAGGCGTTTCGTGGATTCGAAACGTGTGCTCGTGGATTCGAGTGGCGTTCGTGGATTCGAACGTGTGCAGTGGACGTGCAAACGGTGGAGCGCAAGGTCCGAAGAAATTGAAGGAGGGGTTGAATCCGTGGAGACGGTAATCACCTTGTTATTCTTCGTTTCTTAGTGGATTGTTATTGCGTGGACATCCAACCGGTCAGCGCAAGGTCCGAAGAAGTTGAAGGAGGGGTCGAGTCCGTGGAGTCGGTAATCACCTTGTTATTCTTCTATTCTTAGTGGATTGTTATTGCGTGTTGGTCCCGTGGTTTTTCTCCTGGATTGGAGTTTCCACGTAAATCTCGGTGTGTTGATTTTTATTTTCCGCATTGGTTTTTATTTTGCACTGAGATTGGTTTTTATAATATTACACCTATTCACCCCCCTCTAGGTGTTTGATAGTACCTATTTAGATCCTTGTGGATCCTAAATAACTCTACAATTGGTATCAGAGCGGGTTTTAGGTTTATCTATCATGTGGGTGAAAGTGGTAATATTTTTAGACCTCCTCTTTTTGATGGGACCAATTATGCATATTGGAAAGTGCGGATGAGAGCTTTTCTCATCTCTATTGATGAGCGGGTATGGCAAACCGTGGAATACGGTTGGGTGCATCCGGTTGAGGAAGTAGGAAATTCTACTACCCCAAAACCTCGCTCTAGATGGTCCAAAGAGGAAATCGAAAGATCTTCTTACAATGGGAAAGGTATGAACGCTTTATATAATTCTCTTTCCTCGACTGAGTTTACAAGAATTTCCGCGTGTGAAACCGCGAAGGAAATTTGGGATATTCTCAAAATTACACATGAGGGTACTAATCTTGTAAAAATTCAAAAGCTCCAGATGCTTACAAGTCAATTTGACTCTATTCATATGGAAGAGCATGAATTGTTTACAGATTATTACACTAGACTTCAAGATGTAATTAATACATGTGCTAATTTAGGAGAAAAGATCCCGGAGTCGAAAATTGTAAGAAAGATACTTCGGACTCTTCCGGAACGGTTTAGGGCAAAGGTTACCGCCATTGAAACCGTTAGTCATCCGGATGAGATGAGTGTAGAGGAATTAGTAGGTGCTTTACAAACTTATGAGATGACTTTTCCTACTAATCAAATTTCTTCCAAGTCTTCTTCTAAGCTTACAGGTATTGCATTCAAATCAACAAAGGAAGAAGATGACGAATCGAGTTCCGACGATGAAATCTCTTTTGCCGATTTTGAAGAACAATTGGCGCGGATCACAAAGAAATTTCGTCGGAAATTTTGGAAGAATCGAACCGATGGATCTTCATCCACGAAACCATCTAAAGGATCATCGGGTTCTAAATCCTCTAAACTCAAAGGCGTTGCAAAACCTTCTAAAGAAAAAGAAAAAGATGATTTCGAAGGGGAAATCCGATGTTATCGATGCAAAGGCTACGGCCATATTTCAACGGATTGTCCTTCTAAGAAATCATACAAAAAGAAGGCTTTGCAAGCAAAAACTTGGGACGATTCTAGTTTCGATGAATCGACCTCAAGTGAAGAGGAAAAAGAAAAAATTGTTGCTTTTCATGCCTCTCAAATTCCCTCTTCTAATTTGTGCTTATCATCTTTAGTCACTGACTCTATTCCTTTGATTTTGCATGAAACATCAACATCCGGAGGAGAGTCATCAAGTGAGGGGGAGTCGGACGAAGAAGAACTCGTTGAGGCATACCAACAACTTCTTGCGGAATCAAAGAAGATGGCCAAGCATATCAAGAAGTTGAGGAAGCAACGACTTGAAGTTCAAGACGAGAATCAAGCTTTAAAGATCAAACTTCATGATCTCGAGGAGGAACAAGGACGGTTATTGGATAACAATAAAATCCTCCAAGAAAAGCTAAACCAATCGGAGACAAACGCAAAATCATATATGGACAAGATTGGTTTTCTTGAAAAGCAGTTTGAAGAGATTCATGTCACCAACCAAGCTTTGACCAAGCAAGTTCATCAACTCAAATCCGACATACAAAGGCTTTCAACCGGTTCCAAGAAACTAGATTGTATGTCCGGATTAGGTCAAACAAGCAAGGTTGGTTTGGGATTTAAAAAGAACCAAACTGTGCATGCTTCAAGTTCCACAATGAAATTGAAAGGAAGAACTTGTCACCTATGTGGACTTGAAGGACATTTGGTGAAGAATTGCCCGAAAAAGAGAAAGAAAAATCCTTCGGCAACTTCATCTACGGAGCGGACTCAACGGAATCAAAAGACACATCAAGTCAAAGGAGTTCACTCAACCCACCAAAGGTCCGAGCCACAACATCAATCATACAAGTGGATCATTGCGAGGCAAAGACCTAAGGTGGATCAACAGTCAAAGCGGACAACCCCCGGCCACAACGAATCAAGACAACCCAAAATCCAGCGATTTTGGATTCGGAAAGGTGATATCTTTCCTTGTCTTAAGTTCTAAATAGCTTATGACTGTATGTAATGCTTTGATTGGTTTTCCCTTCATATTTTTCTTAATCTTTGCATTACATGTTTTTCAATGCTCTTTGTTTTTATACTTTGTTTTTGAACAAAAGGGTTTTTAACGAACAAGTGCATTGAATAAAAAGGGCTTCACGTTCATTCACTCCAAATTAATTTTTCTTGGATTATCAACTTGACTCCATATTCATAATCTTGAAGACACTTCATTTAGAGGAGTTGTTTAATTGAGCATTGGTTAAATTGACTTTAATTGCATCCTTTCACGCATTTAGAAATTTATTATGCTTTTGATATCATAATATTTCAATGTTGCAATGATCATTTATGTTAATTAATTCATCTTTTAAGTGATCAAAGTCAATTTCTCTCTCAATGATCTCTTGGTATAGTCATTATCTTATTTGATTGCTTAGTCGAGTATGAATGCGAGATCAATTTTTGGTTGAATACCTTATATATTAAATAATTGATAGCCAATTGAGGGGGAGTCAAAGAAAAGTAAAATGCTCAAAAGATGTGGAAAGAGTTACATCCCAATGAGGAGTGTGAAAACTACCACCACATGGAGAAAAGAAAAAGAAAAAGATACTCCATGAATGCAAAGCAAATTTTTGTTTTAAAAATGTTGATGAAATGCATATTGAAATACTTGACTCAGTCATATTTCATGGTTGGTATAAGGTGGGATTTTTGATAAAAGATGCTCAAAGAGCCACTCCTTCAACAGATTGTCTAGATATATTATCTAACTTATCTGGGATTTCAAACATCTATTGATCTTGGTATTTCATTTTCTTTACCAAAATTGATGATTTGATAAAGGCATTACGCATAAGATCATGTTAGATGTAATTGAAGTTGTTCAACTTTAAGGGTTTTAATTTTCATAAATTTTCGTTTCATTTTTGAGTATTTTTGATAGATTTGGTATAATCTATTTCTTGTTGCATGAAACGATGACTTTTGTTTAAAGTTGATGCGCTAAAGTGCTTACATACTCTTTCTGGTTTTTATTTTTCTAAATTATTCTAATGAAAGAAATTTGGATTGAATGACATCTATGTGAATTCATTGTTCTTCAAAGCACTTAAATGGATTTCTTGATGGAATACAAATCGGTATTTGAAAAGATTCCAAAATCTGGATTTGTTTCAAGAAATTATTTGATTTTTGCTTTCTGGTACCGGTACGCAATCTGCATTTTTGTTATATACCGGAACTGAGCTTTTATCTCTCTTTCTCTATGAACTAATGTTGTTAGTGATTTCCTTTTGTCTAGTATGTTCACTGTTTGACAATTTGTGACAAAAAGGGGGAGAAGAGAAATGACGGAGATGAGATCATCAAGAGAGGACAAACGAAAATGAAAAAATGGGGGAGAACGGAAAATGATGATCGTATCACAAAGGGGGAGAACATAGATGCTCAAGAACATGGAGAACATGTTAGAGATGCTCAAGATAGGGGGAGATAAAGAAAAGATTGAAAGAGCCGAAAAACAAAAGAACCAAAAGGACGAATCAAATGTAGGATTTTAATTTCTAACGACTAACGTTTGATTTTGTTTGGAGTTTTGTTTTGCAGGAATTACATCACTTTAAGACTCCAAGTCCTAAGTCATAGAGTATGTTCTAGGACTGTTTGGTTCAAATGTAATTTTGTATTTATTGGATCTTTCACGCAAAGAAAATCAATGTTTTGGTGATGACATTGAATTTCGATTTTTTGGTTTAAGATGAGTGACTTGAGCGTTTTTATGTATTTTTGGGTTTTGTCACGAAATTGCCAAAGGGGGAGATTGTTACGGCATTTTGGTGTTGGCATATTTCGTGAGTCAAGTCAGTGAGTTGAGTCGGAGTCTTAAAGGGATCAAATTGTCAATCAGCAATCAAAGACTTAGAGAAGATTCAACAAGAGCTCAAGTTGACACTCAGTGTCTTGAGTCTTGAAGATTGAAGATGAAGAATTGTGGATCAGTTACATCAATCTCAAGAAGAAAGTATTCAAAAGGATCAGGTATGTTTAACTAAATAATTTTGGTGATCCGAATACTTTCTTATAGTGTAGAAACACTTGGATGAATTTTTAATTGCATAAAAATCAAAAACTGGACATGGGACATGTTCAGGATCCGGATCAGATGATCCAATCCGGATCCCGAAGGGTATTAGTTCATGTGCAAATCCAATCCGGATCCAAGCCTATTCTGATCCGGATCCCGAACATTGGATGTTGCTGAAATTCATGAACGATCCGGATCGGGCCTTGCGATCCGGATCCCGAACCCTTGGATTTCTGGAATCGTCAATCTCGTTACGACGATCCGGATCGCAGTAATCCGATCCGGATCGCCGTCCTGAAAAATTCCAGATAAGGTATGTTTTTGATTCTTATCTCTTTCCAAAGGTTTCTAAACTATAAATAGACATTTAGGGTTTCTCAAAAACGGGGGAGCACGGCCGATCAATTTATAAAACACTTGAGAGCAACCCTAGAGGCTAGGTTTTTATCGTTCTTCTTTATAGCCTCTTTTAGGTCAATTCGATGGTTCTTTCAAGAACATATCTTTTGTCGAATTGATCTAATCTTTGCTTAGAGATTTTTTCCCATGGTTCTTCATTGATAATCTAAGCAAAGGATCACCATCGAAGCCAATATTCTTACCGGCTGAGTTTGCGTCGTGGATTCGACGTGGCATCGTGGATTCGGTGTGTTGAAGGCGTTTCGTGGATTCGAAACGTGTGCTCGTGGATTCGAGTGGCGTTCGTGGATTCGAACGTGTGCAGTGGACGTGCAAACGGTGGAGCGCAAGGTCCGAAGAAGTTGAAGGAGGGGTTGAATCCGTGGAGACGGTAATCACCTTGTTATTCTTCTTTTCTTAGTGGATTGTTATTGCGTGGACATCCAACCGGTCAGCGCAAGGTCCGAAGAAGTTGAAGGAGGGGTTCGAGTCCGTGGAGTCGGTAATCACCTTGTTATTCTTCATTCTTAGTGGATTGTTATTGCGTGTTGGTCCCGTGGTTTTTCTCCTGGATTGGAGTTTCCACGTAAATCTCGGTGTGTTGATTTTTATTTTCCGCATTGATTTTTTATTTTGCACTGAGATTGGTTTTTATAATATTACACCTATTCACCCCCCTCTAGGTGTTTGATAGTACCTATTTAGATCCTTGTGGATCCTAAATAACTCTACAAAACCAACGATCGACGAACAATCAAAACGTCGATCGGAGGTCCGATAAAAAGAAACCAATTAAAAACCACCAATTAAATCCGATAAAAGTCATCGGTCACACCCGATCATGAATGAGGATAAAGTGTTGATCAAAACCCAACAAAAATCCGTGATCGATGTACCGATTAAAACAACCTTACAAGAACACGGAAAACCCCCGATTAAATTCTACGAAAGGATTAACGACCACTAACCTCAATCTATCGGAAATAAAGAACCGATCTTGGTTCTCGCGGCGTTGGAGATCCGGATCCGCTCCCCGTAGATGATGGCGTCTCGTTCTCCGGTCTCCGGACGTCAATCGGGGCGATCGGGTTCCTCCGCTTTCTCCTTCTTTCTTTCTTTTCTCCTCGGGTTAGGGTTTTCCTTTTTTCTTTTCAAACTAGGGTTTCGTTTTGTTTTCGGTACGCACGAAAGAGGAGGGTTTGAGAAGGCGGTATTTTAAATTAGGGTTTTTTCCGCTTTCCGGTAACCGGGGTTTAAATATCCTCTTATTAATTTAATTTCTTTTATTTTATTTTATCTCACACGTACCGTCAAAATACTCCTCGGATATTTTTTTTGACTCTAATTAATTAATTCGTTAATTAATTAATTCCCTACAGATAATCCTTCGGGATAAATCATCAAAGATAAATGCTTAAGGATAATTCCTTAAGAGATAATTCTGAGATTCCTCGAAATGCGTGCCAGATCTTTTGCACGGATTCCGATGCACCCCACGGTTACCGCGACCTTCAGAACCCCCATTCTGGGAGATCCGTAAGTCGGATTTTGGATCCGATTGCACCGCCGTTCATCGTTTTTCGAGCTCTATCACCGAAAAATACCCGCACCGCACGTTAGTCAACTCTAAAGAGCCCGATATTCTAATTCCCTCTAACTTACACTTTATTAGCAGGAGGGTGAAATAATACTAGAAAAGTCGTGTCATTACACCTATCTACTCTCATACTTAGAAAAGGGCCGACTGTTTGTAAAAGGATAAATAATCACAGAGTTTTGAAAGCGGCGCCTACCCGACGCCGATGTTTTAAAATTCGTTTCAAAGCCACATAAATCCACAGAGTTTTAAAACGGCACCCACCCGATTCCTGATTTTGTAAAACCATTTTCGAAATCACATAAATCCCACAAGGTTTTAAAAACGGTGCCCACACGACACCCACGTTTTAAAATCAGTTTTCGCAAACGGTTTTCCTCGGTTTTTGTTGTTCGTAGTTCAAAACGGCCAAGTAAGGAAAAGAAAGACATTCATTCAATAATTATAAAAGAAACAGGCAAAATCCACGTCGAACCCACGGGGGTATCGCAATCCACATCTAACTATCATGAATAATAAATGAATAAGGAAAGGAAAGTCAACTGTATCTGTAGTCGCTAAGGAACAGAACAGCGCTCCCGCGTCCTCACCAGCGCCCTAGCACTCGCCCCTGGACGAACCTGTCACAAGGTGGGAAGTCAGTGACCATAACGTAAAGTAAGAGCAAAAAGGGCAGTAAAACAACAAACCACTAAAACTGGAGCAACCCCCGCCGCAAAGTGTAATCCACGGTAGGTAACCCTGTGTAAAACAAACCGGGCACCTCCCCCGGCAACCCCTCCGAGCACCCACCTCGGACCCCTGCCGAGCACCTGCCTCGGCCGCCGAGCACCTACCTCGGCACCACCGCTCACACCCTCCACCCACGAGGGCCCCGATAACGCCACCGTCACGTGGGGTACAGGGGTTAACGTACCACTTTTCCGGAAAAGCACACCCTTGCGGAGGCCAAGCCGCCGGTGTGCGTGCAGTAACACGAGCCTCATAATTAAGTATTTAGATGAATGATTAAATAAATAGTGTAAACGGGTTAGAAATGTCAACAGTAAATATTTTAGAAAACCACCTTTGCCCGAACATGCATCTTACAACTAACACCCTTTCCCGACTGACCCTGGAGAAAGTACCCACCTTGAAAGGAGATCGTCGATCGGTTCGTCCGCGTTTGTACGTCTGCCGAGCTTACGGCGTCCCGCGCCCCTGAAGAGATAAAAGAATGCTAAGACTAGGTGACTAACGCCAACACGGAACGTCGACTACACATCGAAAACGTAAGACCCGATGCGATCCCCGGACTCCGCGCGGTGAAGTTCCCCGCACGGCACCGAGCCGTGCGGCGCGCTCACGGCCTGCGGACAGCCCCGCGCGGCCCCGACACGTCGCGGCAGCCCCGCACGGCGCGCTTGCCGCGCGGCAGCCCGCGCAGCACCAGCCCACGCGGCACCAGCCCGCGCAGCGCTCCTGCCGCGCGGCACCAGCCCGCGCGGCGCCCGCCTGAGGGCAGCGCCCGAGCGGCGCTCCTGCCGCGCGGCGCGCGGCCTGTAGGCGGCCCGCGCTAGCGCACCACCCGTGGGCGGCCCGCGCGGTGCCCGCCTGCGGGTAGCTGCCGCACGGCGCGCCTGCTGCGCGGCGCGCCGCTTGCAGGCGGCCCGCGCGGTGCCCGCCTGCGGGCGGCCCCGCGCGGCGTGCCTGCCGCGCGGAGCGCCGCCTGCAGGCGGTCCGCGCGGCACCAGCCCGCACCAGCCTGCATGCGGTCCGCGCGGCACCAGCCTGCAGGCGGTCCACGCGGCGGCGGCGGTTTTCCCCGCAAAAACTTGATTCCGAAAGAAACTTCGAAAACCCTAAAGGAAAAACTCACCTTCGATCCGCCGAGGGAGAAGAAGAAGAAGAGGATCGTCCTCCCGTTGCCCGATTTATCCCGCGAGCAAGAAAGCCTCCGTCCCTCTCCCGATCTCCAACGTCCGGATCGCCCCGCCGTCGTCTCGAAACGAGAGCGAAAAAGGGTTGGGTTCCGGTTTCCATTTTCTCTCTCAAGTTGTGCCCCTCAAAAACCCTAGCCGCCGAAAAGAAAACCAAGGAAAAGAAAATCCTAAAATCCCCGGTTTTAAAAAAAATCTAAATAAGTGGAACAAAATCGGCGGCTAAAGTTACCTCGAAAAACGTGCTGGTCGCTCGCACGGATCCCGGAGCGCCTAAAAGTGGTCCAAACTTCAAAATTAAGTTCTGGGAGATCCCGGGGTCGGAATTCAAATCCGATTGCACCACCGTTCCCCGTTTCGCGAGCTCTATCACCTAAAAATACCCGTGAGCCCCGACGGACTGTCCAGAAATATTCAAAAAATAGCACCCGCCGGATCACTACACGTAGGAAAGGAGGGAGAAAAACAGGAAAAGAACAGCGGGTCTTACACTGGCGGGCGATGGGCGACGGGCTTGGGGAAGGGGAAAGAGAGAGAGAGAGAGAGAGAGAGAGAGAGAGAGAGAGAGAGAGAGAGATGGGTTAATGGGGAAGGGGAAGGAGAGAGTGAGTGATGGGTTAATTAATTAAGGATAGCTAGTGTCCTGGGCATCCGGAGAAAAAAAAAAAAAAAAAAAAGGGTTTTGGTTGGTGAAAAAAAAAGAAAGAAAAAGTATGGTGGAAAATAAAAAATTGGGTGGCGACAATAGTCGTCACTATATCTTTAAAAGTTGCCAGCTACTTTCGAAGTATTGGTGGCGACATTTTTATGTCGCCACTATTGTTTCTTTATTGGTGGCGACAATTATATGTCGCCACTATATCTTCTTTATTAGTGGCGACAATAATATGTCGCCACTATATCTTTACATTAGTGGCGACAATCATTTTTTTTTTTTTTTTTTTTGAGAGAAAGGTAGCATGCTACCCGCTTCGTTTATTTTTTAAATAAACTTAGCTGGAAATGTGAAGCAACTAGGCTTCGAACTCGGGTCTCGAATATCAACCACCAAACCCTTTGCCACTTGCACTAGGGATGGTTGATAGTGGCGACAATCATTGTCGCCACAAAAACGTCACCACCAAAATCCCTTTCTCTTGTAGTGATTAGATTGTAGGTGGCAAGCTTGTAGTGCTCCGATTTTTGCTAAATAGCAAAGTGCGGCTAAGTTACTTCGAGTATGTTTTAAATACTATAAAAAAATGAGTTAGGAGTGTGTTGGTTCGAAGAAAAAGCCATTCGGACCAAAGTTGAGTTGGAAAGCGAGCTCGAAAAGTTAAAATATGCAAAACTACAAGTTGTAGCATGGAGTACCGGTACCTCAAGGCACGTAACGATACCCCATAGAAGACAGAAAAATCTAGCTCTCGGGTTGGAGGTTTAAGATGGTGGCGTACCAGAACCAGAACCCGGGTACTGGTACCCTAGCCCCGAGTACCGATACTCCAGGCTCCTAACAGCACGTGCAGAGTTAGTGAACCATGGTTAAATAGCGGGTTAGGATGGGCTTAAAACAGCTTAAACCTCTCCCCCTCACAGCCAAACACACACACCCACCCACCTCTCTATCTCATTTCCATCGTATCTTTCTCTCTCTAGAAGCTTGGGAAAGGAATCCTAACTTGGAAGATTTGGAAGGATTGATCTCTTGGAGGGCAAGAGACTAGAAGGAGATTTCCAAAGGAGATCATTGGAGGTGGAAAGGATCTCCTCTTCTCCACATTTTTGGAGCAAGAACAAGAGATAAGTTATTAGGATTTAAGTAGTTTTGAATTTTTATGGATCTAAAAGGGAATTTTTTTTTTTTTTTTTTTTTATGAGTTCTTATACTATTTTTAGGAGATTTCTTGGTGATTTGGGAGATCAAGCCCTTCTTCCTTTAAAGAGAACACAGGGTGGGGTATTCTACCGAAAAGGGTGATCTCTATTCTTTTGCTTTGCTTTTTCAAATCTAGAAGCATGTTAGTAAGAGTATGTGTGTAGAGAACACATGATCATTTTGCAAATTAGGGTTTAGCCCTAAGGGATAAATGTGTTAAAACCTAGATGTAGGTTATTCTTGCATGAGATTAAAGAGTATATTGACTTAGGAGGAAACATAGGTCAAAAGGTCAAATGTGTGGCATGAAACCTAGGAGATAACTCTTGGTTAAAACGAGTGGCATATAACTTAGAAAAAACCTAAGGTGGAAATGTAGAGTCTTCAACATAGAGTTATGAAACTTTAGGTTTAGAGTAATTTGTGTGAGTTTGGTGTCCTTAGTGACGATTAGCGACCCTAGAGTGATGGACTTAGGGTGAATGTGCAAACTTGAGTAAATAAGAAAACTCTAACCTAAATGATGGTCCTTGAGACATCTTGGCTATCCTAGAGTTAATAACCTAGGGTAAAAGTCAAAAGTAAAAGATAATGAAAATGGCACCTTCGGATTTGGGACTCGTAAATTTGGGTGGTTTGAGCTGATGCCGACTCTCCGATCATGGGCCCTTTTAGGCGAGTCCGAAAGGTTGAAAAAGGGAAAAGGAAAAATAATGTAAATGCACCTTCGGATTTGGGACTCATAAATTTGGAAGATGTGAGTTAATGCTGTCTCCCCGGGCATGGGTCCCTTTAGGCGAGATACTTCCAAAAGGTTAAAGATAAAATATATTATAAATGACGCCTTCGAATTTGAAACTCGATATTGGGAGCATGACTCCTAGGGCACGGACCCATTGGCGAGATACTTTTGAAAAGCTAAAAGTAAAAAGAAAATAAAAGTGACCAAATGTGGTCGTGTTAGGTGTAACAACCCTTATAGCGGCATAGTGGCCGAGTTGTGGCATAGTAGCCTAGTGTGGCATGGCATAGTAGCATTTGGTTTTGAGCCTAACTAGCAGTGTAGTGATTTCATATCAGCATACCAGTATAGTTTTTACAGCTTTCCTTATATATTATCTTGCTATTATTGCTTCCATTGGACCAAGAGGTGTAGAACATATTTTTCGGTGGATGAACTCACTAGAAACTATTCGTAGTTCTCACACCCTGTTGGTTTTCACTTTTTACAGATCCAGGTATCGCCGGAGAGGCACACGATAGGGGTAAGAGCCGAGCAGCTTAGAGACAAAGAGTTCCCTCACCTTGAGGCTGAGGAATCGATAGAACGGGTGCCGTGGGTAAACTCTGATTGGCCTCCCGCTGATGGCTGACACCTGAAATCCTCGACCCATCCTCTGTTAGGGGGATGGCCATCCGTGGCTGTACTGCCCCAACGGTAGAACTGCCTGGAGAGGTACCGTAAGTTGCACGACTCTTTGGGGATGTATCGCCCCCGTCACCGATGACATCGAGTCCGGGTGTGCCAGCTGCGGCTGTGGCGGATCAGCCGGATGTCTAGGTAGGCCTTCGTGGCTCAGTTCACTTCAGGCTAAAAATTGCCTGAACCGGGAAAAAATCTCTTCCGAGGCCACGACGTCGGCGTCCCAGGCTAGAGCCCTTATTTCAAGGGACCTCATTATTTGGGCCAATTGCTCGTATAATTCCTATAGAGACAACTCCGGTAGTGCCGACTCCTCGTATGGCTCTGAGATTTCTGACATATTAACGGTAGGAAATAGGTAAAGAATCACCTAAGGGTCCCATCGGGCGTGCCAAGAAAGTTGTTGGGGCCAAAAAGTGGCTGCACTGTGATCGGCCCCTAGGGGTGACCTTCCGAGATGTCGAATGTGCCGCGTGTCAACAGATCAAGCGATCGGGCCGAGGAGGGATTCACTCGGCCGTGTTCTCCTCTGGTAACTCTCACGACCGTTCGGCCGATGACAGCGGAATTGGGTTTACGGAGGTAGAGAGGGATCGCCGATTTCGACTTAGAGTAGCCGAACCAGGTAAAGAGATAATAATATGGCTAAGGAGCCGAATATAACTTTAAAGCATGAGAAATATTAATAAAGATATGGCCGATGAGCCGGTTTACACTCTAAATGCACAAATAAAGACACGGCCGAATGGGCCGGTTTACACTTTATATTAATTGGAGAAGGGGATATAAGGAAGAAGGTATGGATAGAAGAATTACAAGTAAGCCTACTCCTAGGAAAACAGTAAAGGAAAGCAGTAAATGCAGGTATGAAAAGTTAAGTTAACCTACTCCTAAATAAATGAAGAAGCTGGGGTGGTACCGAGCTTACGAGGTTGTCGAACCCCTTTTTCTTCGATGGTTCGGGTATTTATACACATCCTGAACCAAGTTATTCCGCGCCGATTTGAATTATCGGCGTGAATTAAGGAGAATTATCGTGAAATCCTCGACGACTTTCTTTTGAGTCGATTATCCTTAACAGGATAAAAGCCGCTTCCCCGTCTAAGTTCATCCCCCCATTCGTTGCGCAAGAGCGTGATCGTAGGCGCTTTCTGATGTTGGACGCCGCTTACTGTTCCGGATTAATTGAGAGCTTCGCGCCTGTAATTCTTTTCGAAATCTTTCCTTCGTCGGCTTGAGCGGCCGAAAGCTGATTCAGACTCCCGTCTTTCTCGTTGCTTGAGCGGTCTGGTGGTCGTCTTCAGCCGAAACCCATCCTGGACTGCGAGGACCCGAATCTCCGCGAGAGGATTACTGTTGGATCAGCGACTTCTGGAGGCTTATTCGGTGTGATGGAGGTGCTTGTGGGAAATCGGACATCAGGATTGGATCCAACGCAAAATTTGGATTAAGATTACTTATCTGGATGCCTTCGACAAATTTTAGAAGTGGAATTAGGCAAAACGGACATCGGATTTGGATTCAGCGCGTGAAAACGATGGAAATGGACAATTTACTTGTATTTTTTGGAGCCCGGATGCCCAAACACGGATTTCGAGACAAGATTACTATTCCAGCGGCCGGGGCAGCGCCGCCGGCGATGGGCAGGCGGCGGAGCGCAGCGGTGAGGGCGCGGGCAGGAGCGGGCGCGGGCGCGAGCAAGCCGGTCCACGGGAATTGGCGTGCACCGGGACCAGTAGGTTTTCGGCGTAGACGCGTGGCGTGCGGGGATTGGCCTGTCAACGCACGCGGGATAGCGCGTGATTCGCGCCGGGCGCGGTGTCACGCCCCGGGGTCGAAACTGCGACCCGGGCCCGCCAACAGATCCGCCGCCTATACAAAACCCCGCATAGGCGAAGCGTCCTACCTGCAAAAAAAGGGACTACAACTAACAGATATCAGAGCTATAAAATAAAACTGCTATAAAACTAAAATCAACCATCTGTACAACTGGAAATAATGATACAATATCCATCTCCCATAAATAATAATCATACAATATCCTCAAATACAATAAACCAGAACTCAACAGGGAGGTAACCTGAAATAATACATCAGTGTACAGGCTCTCAGTACAAGTCAGATCCTTACAATACAATGATCTCTCAAAAGTGGAAATAAAAGAATAATCTACTGACTGTACTCAGGATCTCCAATGTAGGGGTACCGCTGTAGAGCACCGGATTTGGATTTAGCGCACCGACTCCGCAGTTGTGCATTTTGAGTGGGAAATGCTTGGGACACGTGTATTTTATGATTACAGCGGAGTTCGGGAGGTTTCGGATTGATGCAGAAGCTTCTGGGGCAAAAAGTGAGTTGGCGGCAATGAAAAAGGAAAAAAAAAGAATTAATTAAATTGATTAATTAGCCAGTAGCAGCCTGTTTTGGAAATTTTGGAGAAAGAAAGCGAGAAAGAAAGAAAAGGAAAATATAAAAAAAAAAAAAAAAAAGAGAAAAGAATGAGAGGTTTAGATATTTATTTTGCTTAGAGGGCATTTGGTCTTTGCCTTCTCCTAACTGCCACATCACTCATCTTCTTCACCCCTGCAACCTGAGAAAAGAGAAGAAGGAAAAGAGAAGAAGAAAAAGAAGGAAAAAGAGGAGAAGTGGAATTAGAAGTTGAGGTGTGTGCTTGAGGTTGGTGTGGACCTGCTGCTAGAAGCCAAGTGGAGCCGAGCGGAGCGCGCGCGCGTCGAGCTTCAAGCGAGGTAAGTAGCAGATTTTTTTCTTCTCCAAGCTTGGTTTTGATTTTTTTTTTGGAATTAAAATTTTTGGGATGAAATTCCTATGTGGAGTGGACTGCTGTCCACTGCTTGGAGAAGCAGTAGCAGGCCGCAGCAGGGGGGCGCCGCGCGGGCGTGCAAGGGCGCCACGCGCGGCTGGCGCAGGAGCTGCGCGGGCGCGCAAGGGCGCCGCGCGCAGCAGGCGCAGGCGCTGCGCGGGCGCGCAGGGGCCCCACACGTAGCTAGCGCAGAGGGTGCCGCGCGGCTGGCGCCTGGGCGCCGCGCGGCAGGCGCAAGGGCACCGCGCGGGCAGCAGGAGCGCAACGCGTAGAAGGGCGGGCGCTGCGTGCGGCTCACGTGGGCGCACGGGGTTTTCGCCGGTCGGGGCCGTGCGCGTGCCGGGGCTGGTTCTTTGCCCAGTGAGCGTGTGATTTGAGATTGGCCGAGCTTGATTGTCGTTTTTTTTCCTTGTTCCTCGCATCTTTTGGAAGCAGCTTGTGCTGCTTGGCCGCATGTGTTGGAGGCTTGCACTGCGCGGAGCCGAGATGGTTGCATGCTTGTACTTGTGTTGTGAGTTTGTTGAGAGGTGAGGCGGGAGTGCGCAGGATTTTTGTGGCGGACTCAGGTAATTGTTTGAGCCTTCGGGGGTTTTTCCGAGATACGGGGCAGCGCGTGCGGCGCGGTTTGGCGTTTCAGCGGCTTGAGGGTTCGACGCTTCCCCGACTTCACATTTGCCGGCGGAAAGCATTCAGGTGGGTTGGAATTTCTTTCAAAATGTATGGAATGCCCTTTAATGCTTCTGAATGCAATTTGATCATGTCTAGTGTGTTATTTTCACTGTTGGTAAATCTGATAGATGCTTGAAAATTTTTGAAAAATTTATTGGAACCCCAGTTTATTTTTAGCACACTCCTGGTACTGTATGACACTAGATATCATGTTTGGTTGGCATTATATTTGCACCTGGATCTTTTTAAAAATCGAGAAAACCGTTTTAAGCAAAATTGACATTTTTAAAGGTGGTTTTTAAGTTGTGAGTTTGCCAGAGGTATGGCATGGGTTCAGGGTGCATTTGACCTCGTGCCTGGGGGCCGAGCAGACTTTTTATTTGGTTCAGAGGTTGTATTGCTAGTGTCTTAGGGTTTGTGGGGGGCTTATCAGATTGAGTCGAGGGATGTTTTCCAACTTAGACATGAGTGTGGGGTGTTGGTATTTGAGTTTTCCGATCTGTTTGATCGTGAATTGTAGCCTGCAGATGCCGCTTTTATGCCAGATGAGGCACGCTTGAGCTCGGTGGGGTCGCTCCCCTCGAGTTACGCTCCGGATGCGATGATGATGATGATGATGATGCGCCTAGTTGATACACTAGTGGCCGCTTTGCGTGATACTGAGATAGTCCGATGGGACTCCCTGGTTGATACACCAGGGGGCGCAGGCTTGACTGGACCCGATGTGGCAGTCATTGAGATTGGATTATGTGAGCGAGTGGGTGCATAGCATGTTCTTAGATGTGTTTTTCCTTTGAGCATGATACTTGAGGCATTTAGCTGTAATTATTTCCAGCTTTTATATTATCTATCTGCATATCTATCTGTTTTTGCCTCCAGTAGACTTAGTGGGCATACCGTGGATATTGGTAACGGTACCCACTGAGGACTACCTTTTGCAGTAGTTCTCACACCCGCTATGGTGACAGGTTTCCGGAGGCGGCTGTTCCGGGTTCATCTCGTGCGAAGACAGCAGACCGAGGTAAGGGCGTGGCCGACTAGTTTCTTACCCGAGTCTGTATGTGTCAGAGGTAGAGTTACCCTGTATTTTGAGTTTTCACTTTTGTACTGGACAGTCTGTGTTGTATTATGTCTTAGTGAGAGGACTTTATGTATTTGGATCTTGGATGTATTTTTGGATTTCAGATGTTCAGTTTATGTTTCTATAGCTTTAGTTTCTTTTCAGCTCTGATATTTGTGTAGCTATAGATCTTCTTGCAGGTTAGACGCTTCGTCTGTGCGGGAAGTCCCGTGCAGGCGGCAGATCTGTTGGCGAGCCCGGGTCGCAGTTTCGACCACGGGGAGTGACAGATTAGGGTCGTATCATAGCCTAGGTGTATAGGTCGTTGAGGACTTAGAGACCCTAGGTTATTGGTAGGACAGTAGGACGACTGTCGTGAGAGACGTGACTTTAGCGAGAGTCCTGATTGAGTCTGTAACTCTCCCAGGGGATTGGGGCGAGTGACCTTACATGTTTATTCTCTAAAGTGGTTATGTTGGCTGCAGACGATATAATGCTTTAGAATGGGTGACATGTTTTTGACTTTCGCTTGATCGGGTCGAGAGATTTCTGTTCTCTAACATTTTGCTTTTGTTGTAGTTGCCTGCGATGCCTCCGAGACGTCGTGCAGCGAGAAGGGCGCATCCTGCGTTAGATGAGGAGCCCGAGCAGTGGGAGGCCGAGCAGAGTGAGGTCCAGGAGTTACGGGCCCAGGTAGCCCAGATGTCTGAGGCGTTACAGCACCAGGAGGAGGCGACCAAGCGCCAGGAGGAGAATATGGAGCGCATGATGCGTTTGCTTGAGCAGAGAACATCTCCTGTAGCACCACCAGCAGTACCTTCGATTGCGACATCATCGACCTCGTCTCAGATTACTCCGTTGACAGTATTGGAGCAGAGGGAGCTCACTGACCGGTTGTCCTACATCAGCCAGTTTCATCACCCGCGATTTTCAGGGCAGAGTTCGGAGCCTTGGGAGGCAGAGAACTGGATTGCAGCAATGGAGAAACTATTTGAGAATCTGTTTATTCAGGAGAAACATCAGGTGCACTTGGCCACGCACTTTCTAGAGAAGGATGCCGAGACTTGGTGGCGTCGAGTTCGTCCAGTGGGACCACCGGGAGTACAGTTGTTGACTTAGGCGGAGTTTCGTGCGTTGCTACTCGGGGCCTATTTTCCCGACAGTGCAAAGCAGAAACTGGAAGGGGATCTGCGACGTCTTCAGCAGGGGAGTCGGCCTCTTCATGAGTATGTTCGCGAGTTTCAGCGGCTGTTGAGCAGTGTACCCCACGTTGCCCAGGATGAGGCTCAGAGGGTTGATCTTTTTGAGAGAGGTCTACATCAGGACATATATCACCATGTGCATTCGCATATATCACCGACTCTGGATGCGGCTATAGAGCATGCTCGGTGGGTTGTCCGAGGATCGGTGATTATGTCAGAGAGGGAGCGAGCGCCAGGGACCAGCTCCGGGAAGAAGCGTCTAGCGCTGTCGGATTTTGGACAGCGGAGTAGGCCGAGACCATCGAGACCACCACGACACCAGTCTCAGGGTCGTGGGTCTTAGGGGAGACAGAGGCCTGAAGGTTTTCGGCCGCCTAGACAGCAGCAGCCGCAGCAGTAGTAGCAGAGGCGTCCTGACAGGTGTGTTATTTGCGGCGGACCTCATACTCCTCAGTAGTGTGAGCAGTGATAGGGCCGGTGTTACCGTTGTGGACAGTCGGGACATATGGCGTGGTCTTGTCCGAGAGCACGCCAGTACCATCCCGACAGTCGACCCTCCGCCTTTGCAGATGGTAGGAGCTTCGCCGAGTTTTGGCCAGGGGGATTGGGCCACTTCGTCGCGACAGCCAGATAGGCAACCACCTCCGAGCGGGCGAGTGTACATTGCTCAGGTTGTCACCCCCCGAGTGTAAACTAGAACCCGGGTTCGTCAACAGATCCGCCGTGCACACAGAATTTTCCATGTACATGAAGCGTCGGTAACCTGCTCAGATATAAGATATACAATAAAAGAGCATAATACAGAACTGAACTAAAAAGAACTATATGACATCTCAGACTGGAAATAAAATAAAGCTGTAATAAATACAATAAACTCCCAGCTCACCAAAATAATACAACCAGCTGGCCAAAGCCAGACCTCAAAATAAAAGTAAACTACTACAGTCTGAGTAAAATGGGTACAATATCTGTCTAACAGCAGCTCACAGCCTCACAGGAGATCTATTTACTCAGCGATCCCCTGACCTCGATCAGCTGCCGATGGCCCAACAGCTCCCGCAGAAAACTCTGCAAAACAAGGGAAAGAAAAAGAAAAAAAGAAAACAACAATGGGGGTGAGACCCACTAGTAAAGCAGTAGCCTCCCCCTGTGGGTAAAGCCTCAAACTCCGACGTACCCACTAAGTCTACTAGAGGCAAAGGAAAAGGTAAAGTGGTAAGCAATAAGACTGTTGAAAAAGGAAACTACCGCTACTATGCCTCTAAATGCCATGCCGAACGAAATGACTGAATGTATGCATCAGTATCTAACATGCCTGCCTGAATAAACCCAATCGATGGACCAGTAGGAACTGGTACTGCATACTGTGCCTGCCGTATCGGGTATGCTGTCCAACGCATAACACCGATGTAAAGAAGGAGTCTCAAGGACTCAAAGCCTGCCTGCCGCACACTCCGGAGTGACACTCGAGGGGAGCTACCCACACGAGTAAAATAGCCAAGTCACAAGTATCATAATATAGCAGGACTGGATCATGACTATGATCAAAGTGGAAAACCCATCCACTAATGAAATCCCGATCCCCCAATCTGATGCAAAAGATAAACATCCGGTCAACAGCCTAATGTCCGCGGTTATCGCAATACCCCACAAGCCCACAATCTGATAAAATAAACAATATCTGGTCAACCGCCTAATGTCCGCGGTTGCCGCAATCCCCCACAAATTTATAATCAAGCACCACTTGTCCTAGACTCCAAGGTCCCGACTACACTATCCCAAATCCCTGCTCGAACCCGAGCAACATGAATCAAGAGTCTAAATGAGAAGGAGAAAGGAAACAATCATGGTTTCTCCTAAGTCAAGTCCCAACATGATAGTGTAGCAATAAATAGTGGCCTATCTAGATGTCCATACAAGCATGCAAATGCCCTCATGAAAGATAAAAGAGTGTATCAAATAGTAGCTCCACATAGATATAACCACATGTCAAAATCACTAACTGACTACATATGTCTATAATCCATGATCCATAATAAATCATCAAAATAGCACCCGCACATCAATATGTCCTCCTGTTCCATCTAATCATCCATTTTCATGAAAGGTTAAGCGCCAACATGGCATGCTAACATATCACCATCATAGTATATCAATCCCACAAAATAGGCCAATGATTAATCAGGATCATTTATTTAAGCATGATTTCTAATGGGGTGCCAAATAAATTAGGGGTCTCTCTAATAGTCCTAGTGAGTAAATCGCAGTAAGAGGTAAGCAACAACCACCCACCTGGCACGCAAATCCAAGTCCACGAAACTCTCCAACTGTAACAGGGCTCCTCGCTGTCCAACAACTGTCCTCACATCTCCTAAAATCTGCGGGTTACTGCAAAACAACTGAACTCGGCATAAATGGGCCTTCCCAGAAACAACCTATGCTGTTTTGTAAAACAGCACAGAAAAAGGGGGGTTTTCACCTATGCGCAGCCCTTAGAAAAATCCAGAAAAATTATGGCTGCGATCCTTGCGACGAGTAGATCCAAACCGAGTACTTACATGCTCTGATCCAATGCTCGTAGCCCAAGATAGAAAATAAACAAGCCCATGCTGTCCAGAAAATCCATCACAGAAAATAGGGTCAAATGATGCCTCAGGAACCGTGCCAAAAGCCCAAAACAATGTGAAACAATCAACACAAAAATCGAAGCCTTACCTCTTAGAAACACGCTGTCGCAGAAATCGCCCAAAAATTTCTCTTGGTTGGTGCTCGGAAAATTTCTGAAAGAACTGCGACGGAAACGGGGCAAAAATGGAAATCGTCGAAGCACGCCGCGTCGCAGAGAACTCGCTGTCGGCAACTCCAAAAATTCCAAACCTTCCTAGAGAGATGGGGGACAGAGAGAGGAAGAAGTCATCTTCAGGTCACACCCTCTAATTCTCTCTCTAAAACTCAGAAAAACAAGAGAAAGGAGGGGGCGGTGGGCTTTTTATAGCCCACCAAACATTCGGGCGTAGCCTCGAATTTGGGCGCCCGAATGGGCCGCAGCCCGGCCCACGATCAGCCCCCAGAATCACCCGGGCGCGACACGTGTCCCCGAACAGCGAATAGCGGCACCCGTGAATCGAGCACCGCCGCGTGTTCCCGCCCGAACACCGCACCTGCGGCGCCCGCCAATGGCGGGGCGCCGCGTGGCGCACGTGGGCGGCGCCTCGCCCGCCACGCGGGCGGCGCCAGCCAACCAGCGGCCGACACGTCGCGTGTCCCGCGCTCGCGTGCGTAAGGCGTTGGCTTCGCGGCGCCGCGTGCTCCGCGCGCTCGTGAGCCCGCGAATCCGGGGCGGCCACGTGGCGCGCCTCGGTCCATTCGCCGAGCCGCTCGACTCCGTGGACCGCGCAGCGCGAGCCCACCAATGGGAAGCCGCCACGTGTCCCACTGCCGGTCCACTGCACCAGCGCGCGCCCTCCGTGCACCACAAAGCGTGAGCCGGCCAATAAAAGGCCGCCATGTGGCATCCCCGCCGGTCTACGGCTCCCCCGTGTACCAAAAACACTGTATACTTCCGGGGGTCCCTTTTTGGGCGTCCGGACTCTGAAAAATACAAGTAAATAGCCGTTTTCAAGCGTTTTTCCGCGCTGAATCCAAATACGGCCTCTCTTTAGCCTAGATCCGTTCCAAAATTTTGGCAAAAGCCGTCGGAAGCCAGGCTTGATCCCAAATGCTCACTAGGTCTGTCCAACGTGTCCATTTGACATGTCACGGCTCGACACACCAATACTAGGTGTTTCATCACCACGGATTACGGAAAAATTGCACGGGGACCTAGGCCACTACAAAAAAAAAGTTTCGTCCTCGAAACGAAAGTCACAACTCTAGTCTGCGCCTCGAACAAGTAGTGCTAGGTGTCCATCATCTCCTACTCCAGCTCCCAAGTAGTCTCGCGCTCGTCATGGTTGCTCCAAAGGATCTTCACCTAGGGAATAGCCCGACTGCACGATTCTCTCACCTCTCGATCCAGAATCCGCAGTGGGCTCTCCTCGCACTCCATTCCTCGCTGATCTCAAGAGGAGTGAAGTCGATGATGTGCGACGGGTCGAATCTATCCTCCGCCGAAGTCCAAGACGCAAGCTCTCCGCATATCCTCGAGAATATGTATCATCCACTCTGACTGTCCATCTGTCTGTGGGTGAAAGGCCGTACTGAATCTAAGCTGAGTTTCTAAGGCTGTCTGTAAACTCTTCCAGAATGCGAAACACACCTCTAGCTCGAGTCGCCTCATCATCTCTAGCATCCCTAGTACACGAACTCCTCCTGGTCTAGCTCTCGAAAAGTCATCGTCCTCGCGGCACACTCGATCGTCGTGAAGTACCGAGCCAACCCGTCCATCCCGAGCATCCTATCCAAGTCCCGCAGCCACCTCAAAACCATCTGGTCTGCTGGCATAATCTAGGACTCAATCTACACCGGGCAGGACCAATGACACTCCTCCACGTGTAAGGTGTGGTCGGGAATCTGAACCTCCCGCGCACGTGGTAACCTTCCTACCCCTAACCCATACAATGATGCAAATGCTCTACTAACAGATAAATAGGATGCTCATATAAAACAAAGTACGAGTCCTAATGCCAGAAGGTAAAGTGATACATGTCACCACGTGATCGGCTACTGAATAGTCCTCCACCTGAGCGGTATACACCCGACCGCTCTGAGCCGGTGGCCGGTGATTAGAAGGGTGGAAGGAAGGTGACCTGCTCACTAGAGCAAAAGGCTGCTGAACTGACGTCCTCTGCTGGAATGCACTAGGAGCCGAGGCTGAAGATGGTGCCGTGGAAGTCGATAGGGGGCATGAAGCTCGAACGTGGCCTGACTGTCCACACCTATAGCAGCGACCCCACCTCTGGTCGCATGTGCCTGGCCGATAGGGTCCTCCACAGAAGATACATCTGTCTGCAGGCTGGGACTGCCTTGACTGTTGATGCTGCCACTGCCTTCTCGGCTGCTGTTGCTGCCTCAGGGGTCCACCAGGCTCTCGTTGCTCAGAAGGCCCCTGGCCATGAGACTGAGGCCGCGACGGTCGTGGCGGTCTCCAAGAACTAGCCTGTCCCTTATCATCAGGTGCTGGTCGCTTCCTCTCAGAATGTTGCTCTCGCGCCTCGGCCCTCTCTCCGATCGCCATGTCACCACTCCGCGCCAGCAGTTGCACCAAGCGCTGGTCCTGTCGGAAGCTCCTCGCCACTAAATGGGTCACCAAGGCCCGCAGTTCCTCCAGCTTGGCGGATATCGCCTGCTCCGACTCCCCAGAAGGTGTGGAGGTACTCTGGGTAGAAAGACAATGACGGGGAGACATCCTGCCACCAGAAAACACAAGTGAGAAACCCAACCACACACGACCCAATCTAGCGAAAGTCAAAAACATCCCCCTATTTTTGTAGCTTTATGTTGTCTGCAGCCAACATAACTGTCCACAGAAACAGGATATGTCGATCCCTCTTCACTCACTGGAAGAGTCAAATAACCCAATCACCGACTTTCGCCTAAGAACATCACGTCTCTCACGCCCTATCACCCTAGGGTCCAACATAAGCCTAGGGTTTCCTAAGTCCCAACTGACCTATCTCTAAGCTCTGATACCAACTAAATCTGTCACTCCCCGAGTGTAAACCAGAATCCGGCTCGTCAACAGATCCGCCGTGCACACAGAATTTTCCATATACACAAAGCGTCGGTAACCTGCTCAGATATAAGATATACAATAAAAGAGCATAATGCAGAGCTGAACTAAAAAGAACTACATAATTTCTCAAACTGAAAATAAAATATAGCTATAATAAATACAATAAACTCCCAGCTCACCAAAATAATACACCCAGCTGGCCAAAGCCAGACCTCAAAGTAAACTACTATAGTCTGAGTAAAATGGGTACAATATCTGTCTAACACCAGCTCACAGCCTCACAGGAGATCTATCTACTCGGCGATCCCCTTACATCGATCAGCTGCCGATGGCCCAGCAGCTCCCGCAGAAGACTCTGCAAAACAAGGGAGAGAAAAAGGAAAAAAAAATAACAATGGGGGTGAGAACCACTAGTAAACCAGTAGCCTCCCCCTGTGGGTAAAGCCTCAAACTCCGACGTACCCACTAAGTCTACTAGAGGCAAAGGGAAAGGTAAAGTGGTAAGCAATAAGACTGTTGAAAAAGGAAACTACCACTACTATGCCTCTGATACCATTGTTGGGTTATACTAATATGGATCTAAATAGGGGAAAAAACACCTAGAGGGGGGTGAATAGGTGTAAACAATAAACACTCAAAAAATCATTGCGCAATAAAACCCAATGCGGAAAATAAAAATAACACGCAAGATTTTTACGTGGAAAAACTCCAAACCGGAGTAAAAAACCACGGGACCGATAACACGGCGAAATCCACTAGAATTAACACACGTACAAGGTGATATAACGTACTCACAGACGACTCAACCTTTTACCATACGCTCCTAGTAGATCTTCTCCGCTCGCTCCACGACGCTTCTCGAATCCACGATCTGCGCCCAACGCTGAATCCACAGCGTCCAACGTCGAGTCCACGACGTCCGACCGAATCCACGGTCTTCACCCAGTAGCACGCTTCGAATCCACGAACGTACCTCGCTCCGAATCCACGAGAGCGGTTGCACCTTGAATCCACAAGGCCACGCGAGTCCACGCGCCGATTTGGGGTAAATCGTTGTTTTTGGGTGGTGATGATCCGCCGAATACTTAGATTAGAAATAGATCGGAAATACCATCTAAGTATTCATTGATTTGATTCTACTCAAAATCTGAGTATGGAAAACCTAGAATCAAATCAATCAATATAGATGAAGAAACATAGAATAAATCTATTGATTTCCTTTCTTCTCTATATGTGGATTTTTTTCTTTCGGCTATATTTTTCTATTAAGTCCCGTACCCTAAAAATGAATCATAGGGTCTATTTATAGGTTAGAAACCATTGGAAGAGGATAAGGATCAAAAACAGCCTTTTCTGGAAATTTTACGGACGGCGATCCGGATTGGAATTGGGCGATCCGGATTGCAGTAGCAAGAAAGACGGTTTCCAGAAAAACACTAGTTCGGGATCCGGATCGAAGTCCCCGATCCGGATCGTTCATACAGTTTCACCAAACATCAACGTTCGGGATCCGGATTGCAAATCCTGATCCGGATCGTGCAAGCAAAAAGGTAAAACTAGTGTTCGGGATCCGGATCATGAGATGCTGCGATCCGGATTGAACCAGTGTATGAACGAACACCCTTCGGGATCCGGATTGCAAAGCCCGATCCGGATCCTGAACATGTCCCATGTCCAGTTTTTGATTTTTATGCAATTAAACATTCTTCCAGGTGTTTCTACACTATAAGAAGTATTCGGATCATCAAAAATCTTTAGTTAAACATACCTGATCCTTTTGAATTCTTCTTTCTTGAGATTGAGGTATATGATCCAAAGTTCTTTCATCTTCAATCTTCAAGACTTAACACTTTCACGAAATACGCCAACTCAAATTCCGTAACAATCTCCCCCTTTGGCGGTTTCGTGACAAAACACAAATCCACAAAAGAAAATTCAAAAAGATATTTTTGTTGCTATCACCATACAACAAAAATTTACAATGGAGATCCAAAAATTCAAAACATGAGATAAACTCCTAAAAGAGACTCTAGACTTAGACATCTGTACTCTCTGCACAAAGAAATCATTCTTGACAAAAAGAATCGTTAGATACCTCAAGAATTGAAACATACAAAACCTAGCAGAGATAGAGTTTATACTCATCATGACATTTAGTAATTCAGATATGTAAGAAGATCATAATCAACCAAACATATCTTCTAAGCAATAAGACCAAATGTCAAACTTTGTTTGTTAGTAATCATCAACTTGTTAGTCATATTACATGCCCAAATAGTTAGTCAAATAGTTAGTAGGGACATGCAACAAATCACAAATAAAAACCAAAAGTTGAAATACTTACCTTCACCAAACCAAAGTTTGAGTTCACATTGTTTGAGTTCACATTCACATTCACATTCAAAGTTCTCTCTAATCTCTCTCCCCCTTTTTGTCACAAACAAAGCCAAAAATGTAAACATTTAAGGAGAGTTAAACAAGTTTAAACACAAAATAAGAAACTTAAAAACCTGCAACAGAAAAGATTAGAAGAAAAGTTTATGGAGAATCGTCAGAACTGATACAACCAAGATTCTGAAACATTTTCTTGATCCGTTTGTTCATAGAAGCTTGTTCCCTCTTAACTTCTTGGACTTCTTTCTTGACTTCTTTAAGATCTTCTTTCATTTCAGCGAACTCAGCAGACATGCGTTCTTGTTCGTTGGAGAGTCGCTGTTGTTCTTTGAAGATTGAGCTGACAGAAGCATCATCATCAGAAGTGGATGGAGGTGCTTGCTGTGGAGGTGGAACAGGAGCTGTAGAAGTAGTTGCTGGTTGTCGAGCTCGTCGGATTGGAGGAGATGGAGGATCATCTTGTTTTGTCGATAGAGACTTCACAATTGTTGTCTCATTAATTGTTCCCAAACTGTACATGTAAGAGCTTGCGCTTGTATCAACTTTAAATTTCTAAGGATGCGCATGATTATCATTGGATAAGGTAGTCTCTCTGTGGGGTGAGAGTGTTCCACATACCGCGCCATCCTTGACCAAATGAGGAAAGGAATATTCAAGTTTGCTCCCATCAATGCGGCGGGTTTCCAAGAAGATAAAGGAATAACATCCTATCCCATCGAAGAACCTTCGTATTCATGTTGGGAAGAATGTTGTAGCAGACAATGAAGTTTATATACTTATACTCTGGTCGAAGCTCTTTAGAGAAAACAGAATTTCCGGTTGACAAAGTATCCGGAAGACAAATTCCATTGACTACAACTCTCCAGGAATTGTCGTTGAAGCTTTGAGTCTTTAGGTAATGGAGTCCATCAGCTCTGGCTTTCATACCGAGCACCTCTCCAATCAGTTGGGGAGTGACTTTGATTTTGATATTTTAACCAAAGTATGAAATTCTCGACGTCCGTCATCGTGATCAATTAAACTTGCAGCATTCTGATAAAACATTCGAACTGAGTGTGGACAGTACCCAGTTGTTTCAGGGAAGTTGCAAATTGGAGCAAGACCGACCTGGTCAAACAAAATCCCAAAGACTGCAGATCGTTCCTTCATCGGTTGGACATTGACATGTCTTTCCCCAATGCATTCCCTCTTCTCAAAATCTTTGATTCTTGTGGAGCTGATGAATTCTGTGGGGGAGGCTGGCTAGCAATTGGTTCGTTAATCGAAATGCCCCTAGCACTGCCTCTTTTTCTTGCACCGGTTTTTGTCCTTGTTCCGATTGGACTTGGGTCCATGGGAGCTTTTCCTTTTTCTGCAGCAGTAGGAGGAAGCTTTGCCTTTGAAGCTTCAGCAGGTGCTTTCCCTTTGGAGATAACGGGACATCCTCCTCGATCTCGATGTTATCCCAATCAATCGAAGCCGTCTCTGAGTCCGTATCGGAATCATTCTTAGTCTTCTTAGGTCGTTTAGTCCTTTTAGGCTTGACAGTGTCCTTAGCATGGACCATGGCAGCAAGTAGGAAAATAATCCAGGTGATCACCATTTTGATCGCTAGTGAGAAATGTATCCTGTGAAAGCCAACTCAAGAACATGAAAAATCGTCAATTTTGAAAAATTTGAAAAATTGTACCCAAACAATCATAATCATGTAGAGAAGCTAAGAATCAAATTAGTTTTGCAAAAAGAATTTTAAAAATAGATCAATCCATGATTTTCAAAAATTCCTCTTTTATGCCCTAAAACCGAATTTTTAGAAATCGAAGCCCAAAAATTCGTTAATCAGGTGAAAACCCAGCATATAATCAAAACTAATCTACCCAGAGTTCTTATTTCAAAAGAAATTTGATCAAAAACCATTCACAAACGAAAAAGATCCAAAATTTCATCACGTTTTGAAGAAAATAGAGAAAACTGTGAAAAACCGAGATTTTGATCAATAAAACTTACTTGGATTCGAAGAACTTGAGTTTGGAAGCTCCAAGATGCAAGAAATCTAGAGAGAGAAGCTCTAGAGACTTGAGAACAAAAGATTAGGGTAAAAGAAATCAAAACCCTTTGTTCTATTAAAAACCCTAGCCGTGATCCGGATCGGATCGAGAATGTGATCCGGATCGGCTACCCGCAGGAAGAATCCTGCGTTCGGGATCCGGATCACTTGCCCGATCCGGATCGGCTCCAACTTTTTCTTCAGAAAATTTTAGAAAAATTCCATAAAATCCAGAAAAAGTATGTAAGCACTTTACCATATCAACTTTAAACAAAAATCATCGTTTCATACAACAAGAAATAGATTATACCAAATCTATCAAAAATACTCAAAAATGAAACGAAAATTTATGAAATTAAAACACTTAAAGTTGAACAACTTCAATTACATCTATCCTGATCTTATGCGTAATGCCTTTATCAAATCATCAATTTTGGTAAAGAAAATGAAATACCAAGATCAATAGATGTTTGAAATCCCAGATAAGTTAGATAATATATCTAGACAATCTGTTGAAGGAGTGGCTCTTTGAGCATCTTTTATCAAAAATCCCACCTTATACCAACCATGAAATATGACTGAGTCAAGTATTTCAATATGCATTTCATCAACAATTTTTAAAACAAAAATTTGCTTTGCATTCATGGGGTATCTTTTTCTTTTTCCTTTTCCTCCATGTGGTGGTAGTTTTCACACTCCTCATTGGGATGTAACTCTTTCCACATCTTTTGAGCATTTTACATTTCTTTGACTCCCCCTCAATTGGCTATCAATTATTTAATATATAAGGTATTCAACCAAAAATTGATCTCGCATTCATACTCGACTAAGCAATCAAATAAGATAATGACTATACCAAGAGATCATTGAGAGAGAAATTGACTTTGATCACTTAAAAGATGACTTAATTAACATAAATGATCATTGCAACATTGAAATATTATGATATCAAAAGCATAATAAATTTCTAAATGCATGAAAAGATGCAATTAAAGTCAATTATGATTTATGCTCAATTAATGTCCTATGTACAAAACATAGATAAAGAACAAAACAAAAACAAAAACAAAACCTAACCTAAGCAAAGGTTTCAAAAAGGTTATTTCAAGGAAAGCATGCCAATTGCTTTACGCAAGTGAATAAAACGTTTTTGATCCAAAGGTTTTGTTAAGATATCAGCTAATTGATCCTCAGTTGAAATATATGACAGTTGAAGAATATTTGATTCAACTAGCTCTCTAAGAAAATGATATCTAAGTTCAATATGTTTTGTTCTAGAGTGCAACACAGGGTTTTTAGAAATGTTAATAGCACTAGTGTTGTCACATAAAATGGTTACCGAAGATGCTGAAATCCGGAAATCGCTCAACACGCTTTTCATCCAAATCAATTGGGTTGAACAACTTCCTGCTGAAATGTACTCCGCTTCGGCAGTCGAGAGTGCTATGCAATTCTGCTTTTTACTGTGCCATGCAACAAGGCAATGGCCAAGATAGAAGCATGCACCACTCGTGCTTTTCCGATCATCCACTGATCCAGCCCAATCGGCATCTGAGTATCCAACAATATCCAAACTTGTTCCCATAGGATACCAAATTCCGAAATTATTGTACCTTTGATATACCGGATGATCCGTTTCACCGCTTTCAGGTGAACCTCCTTCGGTGCTGATTGATATCTCGCGCAAATCCCAACACTGAAGGATATATCCGGGCGACTAGCCGTGAGATATAGTAGACTTCCAATCATACTGCGATACAGTTTCTCGTCTACATTCTCACTATGTGATTCACTTCCAAGTCCCTTATGGCTAGTTCCCATTGGAGTCGGAAAATCCTTAGAATTTTCTAGATCAAACTTTTTGACCAACTCCATTGCATACTTGGATTGACACAAGTGAATACCTTCATCGTTTTGTTTAACTTGTAATCCAAGAAAATAAGTCAATTCGCCCATCATGGACATCTCAAATTCGCTTTCCATGGTCTCCGCGAATTTAGAAGCATCATTATCTCTTGTTGCGCCAAATACAATGTCATCGACATAGATTTGTGCAACAATGAAATTGTTTTGATAATGCTTCACAAAGAGAGTCCTGTCAGCTCCCCCTCGAGTATAGCCCTTTTCCAAAAGGTGCTTTGTCAACCTTTCGTACCATGCTCGCGGTGCTTGTTTCAGACCGTAAAGAGCCTTTTTCAGACGAAAAACATGGTTAGGTAGTTTATGATCCACAAAACCTTTCGGTTGAGCCACATAAACTTCCTCATTTAAAAACCCATTTAAAAAGGCGCTCTTAACGTCCATTTGAAATAATTTGATTTTAAAATGACAAGCTATCGCAAATAAGATACGAATGGACTCGAGTCTAGCTACAGGGGCGAAAGTTTCATCAAAGTCTATACCTTCTACTTGAGAGTAGCCTTGAGCAACTAACCTTGCTTTGTTCCTGATGATAGTACCATCTTCATTTTTCTTGTTCTTGAAAATCCATTTGGTACCTATCACATTGTGTTGCTTCGGAGGCTTCGTTAATTCCCAGACTTTGTTTCGCTCAAATTGATGGAGCTCTTCCTGCATTGCTTTAATCCAGTAGTCATCTTGAAGAGCTTCATCAACATTCTTTGGTTCGATTTGAGATACATAGCATGCAAATCCGCAAACCAATTGTCTCCGTGTTCTAACTCCTTCTTGTGGATCTCCAATGATGTTCGATTCAGGGTGATCCTTGGAGATGCGTAACGTTTGAGGTAAGGAGTAGTCGGAGGTACACGAGATGATTCCTGCACATCAGATAAACTTGAAGAACCGTTAGATGCATCATTATTATCGAAAGAATTGTTAGAAGAAGATGCATTAGCAGGTGTATCATCATCAAGAGAGATATCGAGGGTAGATTTTTCAGATTCAAAGTGAAAAGCTTCATCTACCTTAACATTTATCGATTCTACGATCGTCTTAGATTCTAAGTTAAAAACTCGATATGCTCTGCTGTTTGTAGAATAACCTAAGAAAATCCCTTCGTCACTTCGAGAGTCAAATTTTCCAAGATTCTCGCGATCACGTAAAATAAAACACCGACTCCCAAAGATACGAAAATATTTGATGTTAGGTTTTCTACAAAACCATAGTTCATATGGTGTATTCAAAGTCCCCGGGCGCAAATACACTCGATTAATAACATAGACAGCAGTGTTCACCGCTTCAGCCCAAAAATATAAAGGTAGGTTCCGGCTATGAAGCATAACACGTGCCATCTCCTGTACGACCCTGTTTTTGCGCTCGACTACACCATTTTGTTGAGGTGTATAAGGTGCTGAGAATTCATGTTTAATGCCATTAGAAGTGCAAAAATCAATGAATTTGGAATTTATGAATTCTCCACCTCTATCACTTCTAACTCGAGTAATCTTTTCATTCTTTTCAATCATAATACGATGGCAAATCTCGTGAAAAGAATCAAAAGTATCAGCTTTTTCTTTTAAAAATGCTACCCAAGTATATCTAGAGAAATCATCAACCAATAAGAAAATATACCATTTACCTCCCAAGGATGGTTGACGAGTTGGCCCCATTAAGTCCATGTGCAAAAGTTCCAAAGGCCGTTTTGTACCTATGTGGTTCAAGTTCTTGTGTGCAGTCCTAGACTGTTTTCCCTTTTGGCAACCGCCACACACAATGTTTTGTTCAAAAGAAAGTTTAGGAACCCCCTTGACCACATCTTTGTTTGAAATTCTAGCAAGTTCCTTAAAGTTTATGTGACCTAGCCTTTCATGCCAAAGTGTTTCATTTTTCAAAGATGCTAGGTTACATTTTTCAGAAATTTTATGAGGAACTACATAACAATTGTTTTCTGATCTAACCCCTTTTAAAAAGAAAGCATGGTTCTTGTCAGTTACAGTACATTTATCAGATGAAAAATTAACTGAATAACCATTATCACAAAGTTGACTTATGCTTATGAGGTTAGTCTTAAGGCCATGAACAAATAACACATTATTTAGAACCGGGCCATCTGGAATAGCTACCGTTCCCTTTCCAACAATTTTGGAAGACCGACCATCTCCGAAAACAACAAGTCCTCCGGAGTTTTTCTCAAAGGTTTGAAAACAGTTTTTGTCACCGGTCATATGACGGGAACACCCGCTATCCAGATACCAAGACGAACTATCATATGCATGCAAGGAAACATTGGTAACAAGACAAGGAAAATTTCACCTTTGCGCACCCAAACCTTTTTGGAATGCGTCGGTAATGGTCGTGAAGTTGATTCTCCTAGGTGAAAGCGTCTTGTTGAAGATTGCTGCTCCTTGATGATGTCGTCTTGAGCGGTGAACTACCAAGGCTCTTTTCCTTCAATTGATTTGCAGTTGATTTCTGAGGAATCACCTTTTGGTAGTCATTGCAAGAGGTGCTTGAGGTGTGCGTTTGGCTCCCGTCTTGCAATTTCTCCTTATGTGCCCTGAAATGCCACAACGAAAACATACCTTAGTTCTTGACGATCCCGAGGAGGATGAAGTAGGCTTGTTGTCGTTGCTTGTCGTGAATTCCGGTGTCGGAGGAGGAGATACCGACTGAGGCACAAAAACTGTCCCACTCGAACTTGGAATGTCTCCAGTTTGAGTGTATCCGAGGCCGAACTTATTTGTTTGACCAAGACCAAGAAGCCTGTCCAACTTACTCCTTCCAGAAGAAAATCTCTTTAAGTCATCCTTTAGTTGGCGTATGGTCTTTGTCATTTCCATTTTTCCTGTCGAGCCTCGCCGTAGAGCTTCAAGAAGTAATTCGCTTTGTTCACCATTTCTCATGTTCTTTCTCGAAAAGCTCATTGGACTCTTGAAGGGAAACATTTGTTTTAACTAGATTATCCCTTTCCACTTCAAGATCGTTTGAGAGAGAAGTTACCCTTTTTACTTCTTCTTCGAGATCCTGCAATCTCCCTCTCAACCCCTTGTTTTGCTTTGCCAGTTTCTTTGAATCCCTCAAAAGCTTATGGTAGGCAAGAGCAAAATCTTCACCTTCAGAATCTCGATTCATCGTCCGTTGCAATCTTTTCAACAGGGAGGAGTTGGACAAGGAATCGGATGTACTTGCCATTAAGCACATGAAGGGTGAAGATGTAGTGGACGCGTGGAATGCTGTCGCGTTGTCTTCTTCATCACTTGAGGATGACTCATTTGACGTGGAGTTGTCATCCCAAGTGACGACTTGCATCGCTTTCTTCTTTGCCGGATTCTTGTTGGGACACTCCGTTGCAATGTGGCCGTAGCCTCGACATTTGAAGCACTGTACTTGTCCCTCTGAACTTTTCTTATCCTTTGAGAAGTTCTCTTGCTTTCTTGACTTGTAACTTGAAGAACCCTTGCCTTTCTTCGACTTTCCGAAGGATGGAGTTTTGCTTGAATTACCCCTTCGAAAGTTGCGGCGAAACTTCCTTGTCAAGAGAGCGAGCTGCTTCTCAAAGTCCTCCATAGATAGGTTCTCGTCATCGTCCGAGGAGGATGAATCCGCGTCTTCTTCTTTAGTTGATTTCAATGCATAACCTGAAGACTTAGAAGAGGATGCCTTTCCAGAAGAATAGTTAGTAGGAAATGTCATTTCATAAGTTTGTAAAGCACCAACTAATTCTTCTACACGCATTTCGTCCGGGTGTTTAATTGTTTCAATGGCTGCGACCTTCGGGCGAAATCGTTCAGGAAGAGTTCTTAAAATTTTTCTTACAACTTTAAATTCTGGAATCTTCTCTCCCAAGTTAGCACATGAGTTTACGATGTCTTGCAATCGTGTGTAATAGTCAGTGAAAGATTCATTCTCTGCCATAGAGATAGAGTCAAACTTGCTCGTAAGCATTTGCAGTTTCTGAATCTTCACAAGGTTAGTTCCCTCATGCGTAACTTGAAGAACATCCCAGATTTCTTTCGCAGTCTCACATGCCGAGACGCGAGAGAACTCTGTTTGTGACAAAGCATTAAATAGAGCATTAATTCCTTTGCCATTGTAAGAAGATGAATCTATCTCTTCCTTGGTCCATTTCGACCTAGGTTTTAAGGTGCGAACATCAGAAATAATTTCAGTTGGATTAGACCATCCTAATTCAATTGATTGCCACACCCTTTCGTCGATGGAAATTAAAAAGGCTTTCATCCGTACTTTCCAGTACGCATAATTTGTTCCATCAAAGAAAGGGGGTCGATTGATGTTTCCACCTTCAACCATTGTTTACAACCCTATTCCCGCTCTGATACCACTTGTTGGGTTATACTAATATGGATCTAAATAGGGGAAAAAACACCTAGAGGGGGGTGAATAGGTGTAAACAATAAACACTCAAAAAATCATTGCGCAATAAAACCCAATGCGGAAATAAAAATAACACGCAAGATTTTTACGTGGAAAAACTCCAAACCGGAGTAAAAAACCACGGGACCGATAACACGGCGAAATCCACTAGAATTAACACACGTACAAGGTGATATAACGTACTCACAGACGACTCAACCTTTTACCATACGCTCCTAGTAGATCTTCTCCGCTCGCTCCACGACGCTTCTCGAATCCACGATCTGCGCCCAACGCTGAATCCACAGCGTCCAACGTCGAGTCCACGACGTCCGACCGAATCCACGGTCTTCACCCAGTAGCACGCTTCGAATCCACGAACGTACCTCGCTCCGAATCCACGAGAGCGGTTGCACCTTGAATCCACAAGGCCACGCGAGTCCACGCGCCGATTTGGGGTAAATCGTTGTTTTTGGGTGGTGATGATCCGCCGAATACTTAGATTAGAAATAGATCGGAAATACCATCTAAGTATTCATTGATTTGATTCTACTCAAAATCTGAGTATGGAAAACCTAGAATCAAATCAATCAATATAGATGAAGAAACATAGAATAAATCTATTGATTTCCTTTCTTCTCTATATGTGGATTTTTCTTTTCGGCTATATTTTTCTATTATTCCGGATACCCTAAAAATGAATCAAGGGTCTATTTATAGGTTAGAAACCATTGGAAGAAGATAAGGATCAAAAACAGCCTTTTCTGGAAATTTTCAGGACGGCGATCCGGATTGGAATTGGGCGATCCGGATCGTCGTAACAAGAAAGACGATTCCAGAAAAACAAGGGTTCGGGATCCGGATCGAAGTCCGATCCGGATCGTTCATACAGTTTCACCAAACTCAATGTTCGGGATCCGGATTGCAAATCCTGATCCGGATCGTGCAAGCAAAAAGGTAAAACTAGTGTTCGGGATCCGGATCATGAATGCTGCGATCCGGATTGAACCAGTGTATGAACGAACACCCTTCGGGATCCGGATTGCAAGGTCGATCCGGATCCTGAACATGTCCCATGTCCAGTTTTTGATTTTTATGCAATTAAAATTCTTCCAGGTGTTTCTACACTATAAGAAGTATTCGGATCACCAAAAATCTTTAGTTAAACATACCTGATCCTTTTGAATTCTTCTTTCTTGAGATTGAGGTATATGATCCAAAGTTCTTCATCTTCAATCTTCAAGACTTAACACTTTCACGAAATACGCCAACTCAAATTCCGTAACACCTGACCCAATGACCGCCGTATCTCAGTTCGCATGCCTGCCTGACCCCTCTGACCAGCGAGAACTGGTAGACGGCCTGACTGTGCCTTGCGAGTAGCGGTTTGGCCAACGCCTCAGATTCGGGCAGAGTTGACCCACCTGCTGTTGAGCACGGCAGCTGGGAGGACACTCGAGAGAGCTTATCGAGTAGCGGTCCTGTTTCATAATTAGCGGACGGATCATCTTTTGGAAACCGATCCCTTGGCGGCGACCCGAACTGATGGTCCGATGGACTCGGCTTCCGCCTAACTCCGCGGTTCCGCAGTACCGCAAGCCTTTGATTTCAATCCGTGTCAACGTAATGTCCGAGGTTGAAGAATCACAATTGAGAATCATACCCGTCCTAGCCCAAGTCCCGACAACACTATCAAATCCCTGCCAGCCCAGATACCGAATCAAAGCTAGGGACAGGAGCATCGGATCTACATGTTAAGAGCGATGTTGCAATATTGGCCTATCAGTTCGTCCGTTCGCATGCAAATGTTCATGACTTTGGATGCCTCTATGGAGCAGGCACTCTATGTAGAGTGCGGGGAGGCAGTGATGTGAGGTGGCTCCCTCTCCCGCAATGATTCCGGGGGGAAGCGCCCAGCACAAGTGGACGAGGGACAGACGAGTCTCAGGGACCCTCGAGACCTCCCACGATTCCATCCTCAGGTCGTGGGTTTCAGGGGCGCTAGAGGTCAGTGGCACCCGTCACTCTCAGCAGCAGCAGTAGCAGCGTCGACCGCCTCGGCAGCAGCAGCAGTCCCAGCGGCAGCCGCGCCAGGACAGATGTGTTATCTGTGAGGACCGCACCCACCGAGCCAGTGTACTCAGAGGTAGGGCCGTTGTTTCCGTTGCGGACAGACTGGTCACTTTCAGGCGGCGTGCCCCAGAGCAGGCTTCCCAGCACCTTCGACGGCATCAGCACCCTCCATTCCTCTACAGACGACTGGACCTTCTGCGGCCTATGGTAGGCCTGATCATGCTTCTTCCTCACGACAGCCGGAGCGACGACCACCAGCACCGAGCGGGCGAGTTTATGCCGCACAAGTTGAGGATGCTTCAACACGAGACCATGTCGTCGCAGGTATTATTTTGATTTCTGCAGTTCGTGCTCGAGCTCTTTTTTGATACCGGTCCTTCACACTCATTCATCAATAGAGCATTTGCATCCCTACATGGTATAGAGATAGTTTCATTATCGCATGCATTAGAGGTTCAGATTCCAGATCATATTTGCATTTCGAGGAGTGTGTGGGCTTGCCCCGTATAGTTGGGATCTTGGATCTTGCCGGCAGACTTGCTTGTCTTGCGGCAGCTCTAGGATTTTGATGTTGTACTTGGTATGAATTGGTTGTCGCGGTATTTTGCCACCATCGACTGTATAGAGAGGACTGTGACCCTCCGCGAGCCTAGACAGGAGGAGTTCGTCTACAGAGGCTGCTAGAGCACACTGTTCGCAGTGACTGGTTTCTTCTTCGGCGAGGGCTAGGCGATGATGGACAGAGGTTGTACCGCTTTCTGGCGACTATTGTCGAGGTCCTACGGCGGCACTGGGACTCGAGATATCCCCATTGTCCGCGAGTTTCCAGATGTGTTTCCCCCTGAGTTGACGACAATGCCGCCGGAGAGGGAGATAGAGTTTGTGATTGACGTGGTTCCAGGAACTGCGCCAATCTCGAAGGCACCTTACAGGATGGCACCTGCTGAGTTGAGGGAGCTGAAGGCACAGTTACAGGATCTGATGGATAGGGATTTATTAGATCCAGTGTATCTCTATGGGGAGCGCCGGTGTTGTTTGTGAAGAAGAAGATGGGTCGCTTAGATTGTGTGTGGATTACAGAGAGTTGAACAAAGTGACCATCCGAATAAGTATCCCTTACCATGGATTGATGATTTGTTTGACAGCTGCAGGGAGCGTCGGTGTTCTCGAAAATTGATCTCTAGTCCGGTTACCACCAGTTGAGGGTGAGGGCCGAGGACATCCCCAAGACAGCCTTTAGATCCCGGTATGGGCATTATGAGTTCACAGTGATGCCTTTGGATTGACTAATGCCCCTGCCGCATTTCAAAATTTGATGAACCGGGTATTTCAGCCGTACTTGACCGTTTGTGGTGGTATTCATTGATGATATCTTGATTTACTCTCGGAGTGATATGGAGCATGAGAAGCACTTGAGGATAGTGCTACAGCTTCTGAGAGAAAAGAAGTTGTATGCCAAGTTTAAAAAGTGCGAGTTCTGGCTTCGGGAGGTTTCTTTTTAGGCCATATTGTTTCGGCCGCAGGAGTGGCAGTGGACCCGACGAAGATTGATGCATTCGGGATTGGCCTAGACCGACGACGGTTACTGAGGTCCGGAGCTTCTTGGGCTTAGCAGGCTATTACCGTCGGTTTGTGGAGGGCTTTGCGAAGCTCTCTACCTGTGAGGACCTGGATCCCCCACGATGAGATTAATGGTTGACTAGCAGTTCTTTCTAATGGAGGCCTATGTGGCGTGTCGGTAGTGTTTGTACACAATTTGGAC